>VXAU01004384.1:434388-546018 GCA_013399695.1 Formicarius rufipectus | reverse complement strand
TGCCCAGACGACCCCCGCCCTCCCCGCGGCCCCTGCCAGCCCCTGTGGCTGTCGTTGCCGTCGCTGCTCCCGCAGTGACGCGGTTCAGTATCGCGGGCGCGCAGAGTGGGTTGCCTTCCCCCCCAGCCGCGGCCGGGGCTGCCAGCTCTTTTGGGAGGGGTGGCGCTGTCCTTCTGCGCACCTCTGTGCGCCCCGCCGAGACCCCCACGCTGCCCCCTCCCCGAGGGCTGGGTTGCCGCGACTCCGCGGGGGTCGTTCTGAGGGGGGAGGTAGGGCAGAAAAAGGCAGGAAAACTGAGTCAGGGGGCCAGGGTGAGCCAGCTCGGCGGGAGCAGGGGTCAGTCGGACCCCCGAAAGGAGGAGGGAGCCCCCCAAGACCGTCAGCAGGCGCAGGCAGCAAGCGGCGAACAGCCTCTGAACCGCCGCTTCGCCCTCTTAAATGAGCCATTCACTTAAAGGCTATTACGGGGGAATTAATAAATTACACAGCGAATTATTAAATCCAGATAATTACAAGGAATAAGTAAGTAATCATTAGTTATCTCAGCTAATTACTGTGGGTCAGAACGAGCGAGAATGTGAAATCCTCCTCGGGAATTGAAATTAACTTTGCACAGTGAGTCTCTCTGCTTGACATCCCCAGTCTGTAGGCACATGGCAGCTCCCCTGTGAGCTCGGCTTTCTATTTAACTTGGAGAGAATGGAAATAAAATTAAGTGGCGATGTGATAATAGGAAGCTGCTTAGAAAGCAAACGCTGCGGGTTTTATTTTTTACCTTTTACTGCCCGGAGATAGATCGCTCTCTAGTTTCCCAGATTAAAAACTTGGGGCAATTAGTCGACTTCTCCCAGTACCTGCCTGTCCTACACTTGCACATTATTAACAAACGAAAAGGCATGGAAGAGCCGGGGGGTGGTGTGGTACATGGGGGAGCAGAGGTGCCTGGGATCCGAGAGAATCGGGGAGGGCGCCAGGGCAGCCCCTCCGCTGCCGGGCCGGGAAAGGCTGAGGCACTGGCGGGCTTTGTTTTGGGAGACAATAAGCTGACGAGCTCTAATGAGAGTCCCTGTCTCTTTCGCTGATCTTTCGCCAGATCCTCCAAGAGCTAATGCACCCCCCTTCCCCCCAACACCCATCTATATCATCATTTTCCGGCTTTCCCTCACGTGCATCTTTTGTAAACAGCAGATCTATCGGTGGAGATGCTCACGCTGCACTCGCCGGGCTTTGCCCGCATTAAAACAACAACAACAAAAACAACTGCTGTGCGTGCACGGCAAGGAAAAATATCTCGCCTTCTTTGCCTTTATCAATTGCAATTAGGTGGACAGTCTTCCCCCTCTTTCCTTGCTCCAGTCTGGGATGATAATTAAAATTTAATGAAGCCTGGGAGTAGCAGAGCTCTGTCTGGGGACTGTGGAATAGAATATTTTAACTGTACATTTACACCAAGTGTCTGGCTTCAAAGACGTGACTGCTTTTAATCTCGAATTAGAAAACCACAGACCTGAAATTAAATATTAGCCCCCCTCGGCTCCCCTTCCTTCCCGCCACACTGTCACGCCTGTGTTTGCCTGCCTTGCCCCACGACACGCACATACCCACGTCTCGGGTCTCCAATTACCCTCGCGTTAATAATAGATGGCTTTGCCGGGGTGCGGGTTTTCCCCCTTCCTTTTTTTTTTTTTTTTTTTTATTTGGTTTATATAAATTTTTATTTCTCCGACGTNATAGGGCTAGATATCTTCCTTGTCTCTGCCAAGACCTGATGCTAGACAATTATGCTAGTCATATTGAGGCCATCAACAGATCTCACTGAAAGTGTTAGATATGGGACAGAAATTTTTTTTTTTTTTTAAATAGGGTTAATGCAATATTAATTGCTCGTAGCTGCTATAAGAATGCGCCGCGTTCTTCCAGGAACAAATCGATGGATCGGGGCAGCGAGCGCGGAGCAGGAGGCGCAGCCCCGGGGCCGCCCGGGTGAGTACGGCCCCCGGTGGTGCCCTCCGCGCCCCTTCCCGCCCCGGCCCGCCGGTAAGGATGGGGGCGGGTCGTCGCTTTTTCTCCCCAAATCCTCTCTCGGGGGACACCCCAGCAGTCGCCCGTTCCCAGGTCAGCCTGGTTGGTTTATGGTCCCGGCGCGGTAACCGGGCCGGGGAGGATGGGGGGACAAACGTTCCCCTCCCTCCTTCATTGTTATTGCTGTTTTGGCAGGAGAGACCCTCGAGCCCTCCCCGAGGAGGGAGCCTGGTGACGCAGGAGGTGAACATGCCCCGCAGCTGTGGTTCAGTGAGCCCCGCTAAGGTAAATGAGGATTTTGGAGGGAAGAGGAGAATACCTCGTAAGTCAGCGGGGTGGGGAGGTGGGGGACAGAATATGAATCACGACCTGCCGGCCAAAAAAAAAACCCAAGGAAAATCCGCGCGTTCCCCGAGACAGGTGAGACCCCCTTCCCACGGCGGGGGCGTTGCTGACCTGCTGACACGGCTTTTCCGTGCGGGAGCATCCCGGATGTCGGGCAGGACCGGGGGTGGGCGGGCTGGAGCCGCGGCCCCTGCGTGGGGCAGGTCACGCCTTCCTGGGGCCGGGCCCCCAGCTGGCACTTGTTGACAAAACAAAACAAAACAAAACAAAAAAAAAAAGAGAGAGAGAAAGAAAATTAAAAGCAAGAACTAGAAAACAAAACAAACCCAAGCAAACAAAAAAAACTTGCCCCAAAACTCGCCCTAACCCCCGAACCAAAACAACGGAGAAAGAGAGGCCCCCGCAGCGCGCCGGGCGGCAGGTGGGACAGCTCTAGGACCGCGTGTGTGTGCGCCGGATGTGGCTTCGCAGATGTGCCCCCGCCCCTGCCCCAGCCCTCCGCGGGGCGCAGCGCCGCCCGGCCGGGGCGGGCTGGGACCCTAGCGGGCGCTGGGCACTGTCCTCCCCCGCGACCAGCCCCGGAGCGAGACGAGCCTTCGGCCTCCTCCCACCCCAGGAAACCCGGGCGCCCGCGGTGCGGGGGCCGCGGTGTCGCCGTGCGGGCGCAGCCCCGCGGTGTTTGCGCGGCGGTGGGGCCGGGGGGCTGCGCGCCCCGTCGGGCTGCAGTGGCACCGCTCGCCGGCGCGGCGGGGCTGGGCTGGGCTCGCCTCCCCGTTTATACAGAACAGGATCATTTACATAAAGTCCTTAAGGCAAATAACTGTTGGGGCTCTAATTTATATCTGATCGAAAATTAGCCGTCATTATGCGCTCCATTAGCAGCGTCTTTAATGTGCTTCTAAGCACCATTTGTCAAGCGGCTTGTTAATATCCTTCAAGTCTTTAAAGTTGAGAGCTCATTAAAGAGTGCGCTCTGTTATTGATGTAATTTAGATGAGTTTGGAAGAGCGAGCGCGCCGCGGACAACCTGGATGAGAGGGGAGAGGCTGGGGCTCCCCCCGGGGCTGCGAGTGCAGCACCTCGGCGTGGTGGCCCCTCACCGTGGCGCCGGGCCCTGGCCGGGGGTTGGCCCGGCACTCCCCCCCGTGATGGAGCTGGGGCGAGGGGCATCCCCCGGCAGAGGGAGGCCGGGGGGGGAACCTCTTCTGGCTGAGGCGGAGTAAACCCGTTTAATGATGTGCAAGACACGACTCCGCCGCCTCTTCCCCACTCCATCGGAAGAGCATAAAGGCCAATAAATTACCTCCGCTGCTTATCTGAAAATCCATCTATCCTGTCGCGCTTTTTTTTCCCCCTCCGTCGGTTCGTCGCGCCGAAGCCGCCTCTCGAGGGCGGGCTGTGGGGCAGCGCCGTGCAGTCCCCTCGGGGTCTCCCCGGCCTGGCAATGCGGCGGGTCCCGGCCGCCCCTGGAGCCCTGCTCGGCCTCTCCCCGCCTGAAACTCTGCCAAAACCATGTGCTTGCTGGGGCAGCACAGGCTGAGTTCTGTGTCCTCCCCCCTTCCTCCGGGCGGTGCGGGGAGGGTCCTCCCCTGCGCCGCCGTCCCCGGGCTTCCCCCAGGCGAAAGCAATAAAGCGGGTAATTAGACTGCTAAAGACGGATGTAAATAACGGGGTAGAAGCGGCGGTGACAGGCGTGCGACAGGGCCGGTGCCCCGCAGGCATGAGACACGGAGACCCGCAGCGGTCGCCCCGGGGCCCCGGTGAGGGGTGCCCGCTGCCCCGGCGGTGCTTGGAGCGGGGTGGGGAGGGCGCTGGCAATTCAGGATGGGGACTCGTCACACTTCAGAAAGTCCCCTTTGCCCTCGGACCCCTCAGAGAGTACAGGTCAAGGGCCAGGGCAGTGGGGGCTGTGGTGGTGGTGGGGACTGGGGCAGGTATTAGCAGCCTTTCAGGCCCCACTGCAACCCGATAACCCCCCCCCCTCTGCAGCGGCTCCAACTGGCCCTTTGCACAGGCCTGTCAAAGGGGTGTTTAGCTTGCTGCACTGTCCCAGAGAGGCACCAACACCCTTGGGAATGTTTGCCAGGAGTGTGATGTGTAAACAGCCACAAGGCCATGTCCAACCCTCCTCAACTCTTGGACAGCAAGCCTGGGGAGGTCTCTATCAGTGCAGAGTGGGGTGCTTACAGTCCTGGCCCCCACACAAGAGTGGCTGCTCCTGAGGAGCTGGACACATTTGCACATCACCAACATGAGACCTGTCCTAGAGCCACCACCACTATATTGGTCCCTGATGCTTTCTGGGCAGAGGAAGAGAAAAATACCCTCAGCACAATTAGCAAAACGACCACCCTGAGTGGACAAAAAGCATAAGGTATGAAGAGCCATCAGACAGCCTGAGGTTGACATGCTGAATTGCACTTCCAATTCAAGATATTACTGCCACCAGGAGCACACGGGACGTGTAACACATGGGGCTGGCCTGTGTTAGTTTTCCTGTTGTGCCATTCAGGGATCGAGTGATCAAGGTATTCAGCAATCAGGGATTGATGGCCTGCTGGATTTGGGAAAAGCTCATTGCATGGTGGAAAGCCTTTTCTTACCCATCTTCTCACTCAGAACCCTCATAACTTCTCGCTTGCCTGTGTGACCACATTGTTTTGGAGGGAAAGCTATGGAAGGAGGTGGGATAAACTTAACATTGAGAACATACATTTTTTTTTTGGAGGGCATTTTACAAGGAGATAGCTTTGTCTGTGTATAACAAAACCATAAAAAACATGCTGTCAAACACAGAATGGCCCATGCCTGCTGGGGAGGGAAAGAGTGTCATGTTATGACAATACTTTATGGCAGCAGTGGTTGCAGCTTTTCAGAAAGTGAAAAGCAGTTCAGTTTCTTGCTGTATTTTGTGGACAGAATTTGTGAATGTGCATGTGAATGAACCGTGTCCTGTGCCTCCCCTGGTTATGGCTGTGACTCTTGGGGGGAGCTTCTGGCACTGACACGTGTGGTAACACTCACCAGGCAGCAGCATGAAGCCTTATGGGCCAAAGGAGAGTGTGACGAGGAGGACTTGTGCAAACCTTAGCATAATAAAAGCTTCCATCCCACAGTTGCACACACACACTTGGACACAGCAGATGTTGTGTAAAAAAGAAAGCAAAAGATGTTACCTTTTGAAATACTTTTTACATCTTGAGCTGTAAAATTTCTTTGCTGATTGCACTTCATTTTGGAAATACAGATTCTTTAAGAACATATTCTCAAAATGCAGCATCTTTAAAAATTACTGTCAATGGACAAGCCTGATGCTTGATACCAACTCTCCCAAGTTCTTGTACTTAAATACATTATGCAAAGATGCCCACAAACCTTTCCTACTGGCCCTTCCTCGCAGAGAAGGGGCATTGCTCCCTGGGGGAGGCTCAGCTAGGATCCCCCTGAATGGATGCAGCTCACCTGTGATGGCTGGGGTGGCTGCCTGTTCCCTGTTCCCCTCCCACCTGATTGTGATATAAACCACTCTTCCTTTCAGCTTCCATCAGCGGGCAGACACGGGGTGGGTGTTAGCAGTGGGCTGGTGGAGCAGTGATGTGTCTGGTCCCTGTCTCTCTGCCCAGGTTAACCTTTTGTCTCTTCACAAAGGCTGGGGAAACACCTCCCTCAATCAAGGTGTTTGAAGAGGGGTCACAGCTGATGCAGCCCAGATGGAGCCATTGCTGCCAGTCCTGCTGAGCACACCATTAAAACCCAGTGCTGGGGCTTGCAGCAACACCTGCACTACAGAAGTGTATCACATTCTCCTGGTGTAGCCCAGATTTGGGATCCACAGGATCCACCTAGTGCAGCCCTCCCAGAGGCCGGGCTAGTGTCACAGGACAGCATCACACTCCTGGCTGTGCCCACACCAGAGAATGGAGCGGGACAGGGCACCAGCCTGGCCACAGACAGCTCTGCCTCTGCAGTGCTGGCTGGAGCAGATAAACACGCTTCCAAGCAATGCTTGGCCAGGGGCTGGGGACAGTATGTGCTCCAAAGAGGAGTGGTGCCCACACAGCTTTGGGGAGGTAGGGGAAGAGAGGAAGGGAAGTAGCAGTCACATAGTGCTGCTTGGCCCCAGGCTGAAGAATGGCTCCCAGCTGGTTCTGCAGACTGGCAGGGATGCAGCCACCAGAGACCACCCACCACTTACCTAAGGCTTTCTCTCCTCTGTAATGCCTCATCCCTGCTGGGGAGGCCAGGCCATGTTTGGCCTGGGTATGAAAACCAGTGCCTCTCCTCTGGACCTGCTGAGCCGCTTTGTCCCTCTGAATCAGCCAGTGTTATTTTTAACTCACGGAATAATCTGGATCAGAGCCAGACAGCCCATGGGCTTTTGCCCACATGCAGGTTTGTCAGTGAATGGCACCAGGACTTTGTGAGGTTCAGACCTTGCCAAGGATCTTATTTCTTGTCCTGTGGATGATCCCAGAGCATCCCTGTATGCCCTGTGGCCCCCACAGGGGTGTTGATGAGCAGGGACAGGGCAGGCACAGGATGGAGCCAAGCGGCTGCTGTCCCTGGCAGCCCATGGGGATGGTGCAGGAGGCAGTCCTGGGAAGATGGGGAGAGAGTTTTGCTCTTCTAGACAGCTGTTAAAATGTTTTCATTTAATCAGCCACAGTATGTACGCTTCAGTTAAACAGCTGGCACCCGAGCTGATACGCAGGGATGTGTAATTTTGATTTCTACCTTTCTGTTTCAAAGCTGTGTCGTTTTGAGTACTTTGATCCAAAGACTAAACTTATTGTGGCATATTTATGTATGTGACATTTTCATTCATTCCTTTATTTATTTATTTTTGCAAAACACATCACTGACACAGTTTCCAGTGCTGAGGCAGTGGTGCTCTGTGAAGGGGAACACACAGTCCAAGATCCAAAGCTTGTGTGTGCTGCAATAGTCCTGTTTTATATATGTCACAAATAGCAGGAGCAGTGGCAATGGGTGGAAGAGAGCAAGCAGAAAAGGGAAAAACTAGGCTGGGGGTAAATGACAGTATATTTCATGCTGCATCCCAGTGGATTGACTTTTTTTTGGTGGCTTTATATTTTTTTTACAGTTTTTCAATTCTGTCAGCATCTTTATGGCAATCCAGTGCCTGACAGTAGCATACTGATCCCCACAACATTCCCAGGAGGCAGGGATGTGCTGCTACCCAGAGAGAGACGTTTGTGATGGGTGAGGAACTGGAAAGAAACTTCCCAAGTCCTAGGGGTGAACTTAGACTAAGGGACCAACCCTGCCCCATGGGACAGCACCTCCCAAAAACTGTACCTATAGCATCCTTGAATATCTTACTCCACAGACACTGGCACAGAATACCCATTCCCCTTGAACTACAACAAACAGTGGTTTAATTCCCCAGCAGCAGCACAGTGTTTTTTTTAAAGCTCAGCCTCAGGTTTACTGCAGTGGGGAGGCAAAAGCTGAATTCCCTGAATTGTGGCCTTTAGGTTGGATTGTCTGGTGGCAAATAAGGCACATACTCTGAGTGACACCAGAGGATGGAGCATTAATAAATCTCTTGCCTGGGGCTTTCTGATACATGTGTGATTTTCTGCCTTTTCTCATGTGTGGGACACACATGGGGTCTGCCACCTCTGTCAGCTGCTTCACTGCACAAACCCCATGGGGATATATGCACAGCCAAACCCCTTCTCTATCTGTTCCATTGGCTTGAAGTGGGCTTCAAAAAGTTTTAAAAACCAGTTTGAGGCTGGGGAGGCACAAACTGAGGTACAAACACACAGGAACAGCCAGGTGGAGTGTGGTCCCATAGGCCTCCCTGAGGAAGCCAGGTTCCCTCTGTGACTGAGCCACCTGAAGGAGAGATGCTGCTCAGGTGGACATTTCAACACCTGGGATACTTCCTTAACCTTTCGTGCCCCCAGATCACTTCTGTTTGCAACCATCTTCATCCATCCAGTGCAGCCACTGCCTGGATGCAGCTCTGATGTCTAAGGCTGGCATTTATTACCTGGGTCCTCCTGTCCACGGACACATGTGAACACAAACAATCCTGTTACCTACGTGAAGATGAGACACCTCAGTTCTGTGGGAACATGTTCAATATCCTCACAAAAAATTATAGAGGGTCTTGGACTTCACATCAAGAGAGCTTTGACTGGTGTTAAATTTTAACTGAGAAGACTCAGAATGTTAAACTGGCAAAACAGAGTCATTCCTTAAAATGCAACAGAGGGGCTGTTCACCTCTCGTCTTAAAAGACCCTTTGATTCATAACCTCCAAACCCTGAATCCCTGGGAAGGAAGCACTGACAGCAAAGCACCCTCCACCCATCCAGATCCCTTCTTCTGTTCTTTGCTCTTATGGGCATTTGCAAACAAGTTTTCTTGCCCAGATGAAATTAGCAGCTGACTGGGCTGCTCCGCAGGGTTTTGTGCCAGATCTCATCCAGTGAGATCTCAACTGGGTGCATGTTTTAGGCATGACAATCTTTAAACTGTCCCTGGTTGAGCAGACAAAAATCAGAAACCATTTATTACATAATGGTAGCTGCACACCTGAAGGAGGAAAATTACCTGCAGTTCTGAGAGAAAGGACTGATATTAACAATAAATGTGGTTCATTTTCAGGCCAGGCTTTCTAGGAAGATGATGTTGCTCCATCTTTCCTACTGCTTCAAAATTACAAACCTCCCTTGATCTGGGAAAGCACTGTGCTCAGGTTAAGGGCAAATACGATAAACCAACATCTCAGAACATGTGTAGTTCTTTATTTTGAGGTACCTGTAGGCACTTTTGGCTGGCATTTCATCACACCTCAATCTTCTTTCTACAGAGACAGAATCACTCTCATACACTGTAAAAAAACATTGCTACCTTACACCCTAGGCAGTAAGCTGTAACTAAACCACGCACATGCAACTGGGTATGTTTTGTGCCAAATACCTCTGCAAAGCCAGCTGCATGACAGTGTCACATGTACAAGTCATTGTATTGCCCTGCTGACAACCTCTAGTTAGAAGGATCCCAACTTTGCTGCAGCTGGAAGTACTTCTGGAGTACAAAATTGCCAGGAAAACATAAATTGCAATTACAAATCTTAACTAAATATACAGTATTGTGGCCTTTTCAATATTATATTTCTGTGGCAATTTTTCCCATTGTGCATTGTTCAGTCGTGTTGGGACAATTTGTTAAATAATGTAGAGGCACTTCATCATGGAACAACATTTGAGGTGATTTACAGTTCCATCTTTCAGCAGCACACCTGTAAATTGCTATAAATAATGCTAACCCCTATTAAGGAGACATCAGGGTGCTTCCAGATGGAGGGAATTAATGGGGAGGCAGTTGTGGATGATACTGGGTGAAAGCAGTTTACAACTGTTTGGTTTGCTCTGATACACAGCTCCACTAGCACAGCCTACAGCCAGGCCTGCAGATGAAGGTCCAAGTCTCAGAAGGGCAGAATTCAGAAGGCATTCAGCAGCAAGCCTCTGTACAGAGATCAGTGACACTCTAGGCTTAAGTACCTTCATTTTTCTTGAGGGTCTAATGGCATTTTTACAAATCAGATGTTGGTAGCAAAGTTTAATTTGAAATACCTCATAATCTGTACTTCTCATCTGTATCAAGTCTTTATTTGGCAGCAAGAATACAATGAAGGCAGGCTGTGAAGCAAAGCAGACAGACTAAAATCCAGGCTATAGCAATACAGAGCAAATCCTGCTGTCTCAGAGGTTGCTTACACCTGCAAACACAGGAAAACAGTTGTGAAGTCAAGAGTAAGCACAGATAAACAGAACTTACCCACTTTTCGTGTGCACAAAGCCAAGTTCTGCACTCACTTTTCAGCAGTACAGAATGGTTTCATTTTAACTTGCAGTGTAAACAACCACACCACCATTCTGGAGATGTGGCTCACCTTCGGTCAGTCAGTGGTTTCAGGCGGTCAGAGAAAGGAGTTGGGGGTTCCTCGTAGAGAAGAAACTGCACATGACAACTTTTTGGCAGGAGATGGAAGGAGTGAGTGAATGAGCTTCTGCAGAACTCCATATTGACTGAAACAGTGAAGACTTTGAAGGAAGGGCAAGAAGGGAACAAATGAATCCAAGGAAAAGTGGGGAAGAAAGTGCAAATGAGAAAACAGCAGGCTCAAAAATATCAGACTTGCTGTAATTTGTATTTGGGTCTCAACTCAAAAGCCTTTCTGCTGGGGAGTTAGATTCTGACTTAGTTCTGGTGTGAACATCCACCTACCTGAAAACAGATTTTTTAATTTTTTTTTTTTGTTGTTGTTGTTTAAATGCTGCAATGCTGTATGTGGAAAACAGAGAGAAAAGGGGATCAGGCTCCCAACCATGGAACTGGTCGTGGCAAACCAGACAAAATCACAGAAAGTACCTACCCCCAGATGGATGATCATTATGCATGGATGTAACAGAACAGCTAAAGATGGTAAGGGCACTTTAAACTATGAAATAAACTTTTCTAGCTCATAGCACCATTACAAATGATTGTGTTTCAAAAGTGTTGAAAAAGACTTACAGGTAGAAATTCAAAAGGCAGTACAGCCATCAGGAAGCAGTGGTGTCATGACACATATTTTTGGGCTGCCACAAGCAGACTTTTACTTCAGCTTGCAATACCTGTGTAGACTTTGAAGCCTTTGCTTCAGAAGTCAAGAGCTGACCTATCCTTCTGGTACAGGAAAGCTGTTGCAGGAAGGAGTTTTAGCATATACCTTGAACAGCCATCAAAGGCTCAGAAACCAGAAGGAACAGTAAAAGAGCTTCATCTTATCTTCACTGAACTCACCTCTCAAGAGGACTAAGTCTTGACCTATGCAATGATTAGATACAATTCACATGATGACTTTATGTAAGTGCTGGTCTCACAAGAGAGAAACCCAAAACTATTACATGAAACTTTTCATGCATTCCTGTTGTGGAGGATGAATTCATGCAGCACAGAGGACAGCCTTGTAGCTGGTGTAGGCCCAATCCTCTGTGGGGGTGTGGCTGTCACGCACCAAATGTGCCCCAGCTGTGTGCTGGGACAGATGCTCTGAGATGAGACTAAACTAAATGGGCACTGTTTAAGGTGTAAAGGCCTCACTTAGTGAGCCTCTGGCTTACTTAGTACCATGACAGGCTCATGAATCTGGGCTTGGTTTCAGAGACTCTTTCATCTGATGAAGACCACCTACCTATTTCCAGCACCTTTTTCATTTGAAAAAACAGTTGATTCCAGTCTCACAGTCCTGAAGATACTTCACTCATGTCTGATATTAAGAAATACACAACAGGGGCTGTAGAAATGAATCACAGCATCTGATGGCAAGATTAAACCCAGCAGCTTTCAAGGGAAAAGTGCATTGTCTCACTCATGGAAATACCCCAGCTCCCTACAGTGGGGTGTGGGATTTGGGAGAAACAGAGGGAGTGACTCAGACAAGCATGCTTTTTGCAAATATATAAGTGTAGGGTTTTTATTCTTTTACTTTCCTCACCTTTATAGAGTTATTTTATTTACTCTATGTAAACTATCAAGTTTTCTGGCACAGATGATCTCAGTAACTCTCTAGGCTGGTTCCACTATCCTGAATTTGCTAATCAGGAAGATGGAGGAAAAAACCCTAGACCATGACTTATATGGGTGACCTCAACCAACAACACTGATTGAACACCACCTGCTCTCAGGTGGTTTGGTGTGTGTGTGAATGTTGTTGTGCCAGCACAACACTTCCAGTCCTGATGACTCTGTCAAGCCTGGTATACACAAGTTATCTTAGAGACAGTTCCCATGTCTTACAGTCTAAGTGGCTCCTACCGTACTTAGAAAACTCACAGTGATCCTTGACATCTGCCCTGCCCCTGACAGGGTCACCTCTGCCAACCTGCATGTTTGTGCTTCAGGAGATTGGGCTGGCTTGGTCCAGGCTGGTTTCACATGAGGGTTATGAGCTGTCTGGCTGACAAGAGCTTTCCCTACAGGCACATCAGCCTTGGTGTGGTGTTGCCCCTCAGTTATTCAGAGCACGCAGTGCTAACACGGATGGAATTGTTTTTGTAGTGCCCCAAGCTCTGTCACCGTTTAAGAAGGAAAGCATTTCCCGCAGAAGGTCGTGCCGACCGCGCTAGAGCCCCGCACAGCCCGCCCCGCAGCAGTCCCTCCGCACGGGCCCGCCCTGGTGCCCCTCACTGCTGGCTCCGGGCACATGATAGACCCCGATGCTGCCGGCAAGGGCAGATTCACCACTCCCTGCCCCTCACGTGAACACGGGATGATACTGCTGGATTTCAGCGTAACTGGAGGAATTCTACGTGCCGTAAGTCCTCGCCCCTTTCTGCTTACCTGTCCCCATCTCAAGCGGTTGTTTGGCCATTTCTGCCGAATGTGTGGCACAGCGTGAATGCCTCACTGACGCTGCTCTCCCAGAACAGAGGTTTGCAGAGGCAAAGCAAAAGCAAAGGCTCTAATTTATCAAAATATTCTAATATCACAGAGCTCCTCAGAGAAAATCGGGGCTCAGCAGATGTGAAAGCTCATTGCAGTTCAGAATGTAAAAGTTAAAGGGGTTGCTGTGAGAGAGACGCAACCAGGGGCCTGGAGACAGAAGCCAGGTAATGCTGAACTTCCCTTATCACAAATAAATTTTGTTTTAATCTATACTGTGAGCTCGGCACAAACCCACTTTGCCCAGAAAGCAGTCAGCAATGCCAGGGAAACTGATTTCCTGGTACTCATGTGGAAAGGGAGTGTGTCTAATTTTCTCAGCCAACTGATGCTGAGGAGCAGGGAGGCAGACAACTTTCTTATGAAAGAAAACAGGAGAAAATAACAGTGACCACCACGCTTCAGGGAGGGCTCTTTGAAAACGTTTTTAAGGGCACTGCTGTGGTTAAGTCCAGATTTAAGTCACTACAATTACAAACTGTGAACCTGCGGCCACATGGGACAATGTTTTCTGAATCAGTCCAGGAAGGCCAAGGAACAAGGTTAGCAGGGCTAGAATAGCTCGGTGTAGGAGGTAGCAGCCTTTCAAAGCTGATTTACCTCTGCATATGGATAAATATGTCCCACATCAGGGATTGGGCCAGTTACAAAGGCTGGTGTCAGAGGAAGCTGCCTCCCAGGGACAAGGCTTACCTCTCATCCCTCTGTCTGGTGCAGGAGATCTCAATCCTAGCTGGGTTGGCACCTGAGTGGGAGCCAACAGCTACTGCCACTCCCAGACACTACTAGGAGGCTCAAGTTCACAGTCCTTCATGTTAAAGGAATCTCTTTCTCCTCCTCTGCTTGAGAGCTCGCTTGATGGACAGCCATTCTGGGCTTTTATTCTGTAGTTTTCAAAACTAGATCTTTAATGTTTAGAAAGAGAAATTTGTCTCCATCACAGCTCCTGGGCTTCTTTGTGCTCAGCATTACTTTTTCAGCAATATGCCTGTGTCAAAAGAAGACTCACACATGGAAATATTCATTAACATGTTTATCTTCAAAGACAGCACATGCATTCTATCTACTTATAAGCATTTTTGTGGCAAATATAGAGATATATTACAAAGTTACACTGTCAAACAAGACAGAGGTTTGTTAAAAAAACCCCCACTAAAAAAGTCCTCACTCTCCTCTTTGTAGGAGCTGCCCTCAGAAACACCTGACAAAGTCCTTCATGTACAGCACTTCTGAAGGCTGATGAGTTCTCACCTCAGGTGTAATAGCTGAACCTCACATAACTACTCTTGCATTTTTACGTGTCTATCATTGTTTCTTCCAGTTACTATCTACTTTTTCCTGGTAGGAAACTAAAGTGTGGCTTTCGTAATACCTATCATCAATCTTATTTATTCCATCTATTTCTAAGTAATTATATGTAGTGTATTTCTTAGTCTATATTCGGATGGCCTATTTAGAGATGAATGGATTCCTTCCAGAATGGCAATGACCTTTCTGTGACTCAAACATTAATTTTCTAAACGGCATCATAGGTGAAATACCTTATATATCATCATAATTAACAAGACATACCCTATTAATGGTCAGAAAACATGCCTTTCATAATTATAAACAGAATCCTTCCTCTCTGCTATGAATTGTTAGTCAAGACCATCGGATACATCCACAGTGAAACATAATAAAAACCCTATTCAAAAAGCAATATTAATTGCCAGTCTTGCACACCTTAGGCACCCACAAGATGCAGATTTTAGAGACATCAATATTACACTTCAGGACTATTTACAGATTTCTCTGCTATAGTATGTTTGACAACATACTACACATACATCTTTTGTTTGAAATGGACAACTGGCATTACAGGCTAAATTGATTTGCCTGCTTTCCCTAACTTCATTAAAGTCAACTACGCCTGTAATTTCTCAGAGCACAGAAAAACTTGTAACTGCAGTCTTACTCATGAGTCCTGCTTTCTGATTGCAGTCTTAAGGGTCAGGGGATTAGATGCTTTCTGGGAAAGCTTGGAGGAAAGACTGCAATGATAAAGAACAAGACAGTGGAGAATAACACCATTCCATATGAGGAGCCCCACAAAGGCATTAGAGCACCCCTCATTTAAAGACACAAAGGACAAAAGTTCCATTATACAAATCTGAGCTCTGATTGCAGCAGATCTTATGAGCAGGACCACGTCTGACAAGAGCTCACCAAAGGGAAGTGATGCTGGGAGAGCACTGGTAATTCAGAAAGTGGTGATTTTTCTTCTGAAGTAGCACTGGGTCGATACCACAGCTGAGTATGAGTGAGCACTGTGCTTTCAGCTGGAGCATGGGAGGTGTTACACCGAGGCCTGCCGTGACCCATGGAGCTCCAACGGCTTCTAACAGCTGAGAGGTTTATTCCAGGATCCTGGACTAAGTAAAATGTATGGAATAACATCCTGCCTCACCTCCTTGCCCTGTTCATTTGCAGGGGGAAGCAGAGCCTTTATTTTCCCACTGAAAAGTCTGTAAGAAACAGAACAACATCTGCACTCTGCCAGATTGAGAGTTACTCATCAGATAGACAGTTACTGGGATAGGAGGTGGGCACCTCTACCTATAGGAGGCTCAATAAACAAAATTTGCTCCCAAACCTTCCTGCCTTTGAAGAACAGAACTCACGTTTACATTATTGTAGGATGATGCATTTCTCCTTATTTTTATTAAAAACTTTAGGACAAAAAAGTGTTGTTAAAAAGTATGGGAGAGTTAATGCTCTAGGGGATTAATTAATGACCCTTCTTCATAAACATACAAGAGCTATCATGTAGTAACAAGTTAAGATTGGCAAAAAATAGTGATAATCATGGATGCTATTTAATATATCTACACATTAACTTTTGGGACACACACAGAATGTTCAGTTGCTGCAGAAATGTACATGAGGTTAAAAGCCCTTAAGAATTTAGAAACTAGCCATTGACAAATTAATAATTGTCTTTTCTAGAATGCCTGCAAGGTTCATCTTATTTTATGTAACTGTAAAGCCCAAATTCAAGTATCTAATTTCTTTCTATAATATTCTGATAAAGAAAATTCCAAACATCTAAAAATGGCAATCTCTTACAAAGTCATGCAATGCTTATCAAGATTAGAAGAGATGGTAGACTAATGTAATTTTTAAGATATTATTTACAAAACTGTGTTGGCTTTATCACATTTTTCTTATATCAATAGCATTAAAATAAAAGGGATAAACCTAATGGGTAAACAATACAGATGTCACTTATATTAATTCTTAGTCCTGTTTCTCTTCCTGGTATTTATAAAATGTTTAGCTATTTTTAACACTGAGTAAAGAAATTTGTAAGCCTATGTGTGTCCATAATTGCATGTAGGAACATTTCTATACAACTTTTCAGCCTTGCAAAAGCATTCTAAATTAACATTGCTATAAGAAGCTTGATGTTCAGACAATAAAAACCTCTAAATAAAATTATCAAAGTATTTGTTTTACTTTGCATGCATACAGAATTTTGACCAAAAATAGTCTAATAAGAACTGGTTAATGATATATTTTTACCATTCCATAAAAGGGAGAAATCCTATTGTCACATGTCAACCAGTTACTCAGATTGCAGTCCTGAAGAAAACCATGAATTGAGTTATTACTATGTCAAAAGCTACTGCTTGTTCAAGAACTGTCATAAAAACTGATTACAGGTCTAATGGACCTTGCTTCAAACTCTGAATCTGGAAACCTCCGCTTTCAGAAAGGAATGGTTGGTTATTGGGAGTCATAAAGCTTTGTTTATAGAGTTGAAAAGAATGGGATTTGCAATAGGTGAAATTATGAAATCTTGCATGAATTTTTCCTAAATAAAATTCAAAGGTTCCAATCCTGTTTTTATGTATGTTTTGCAAAGTAGTAACTGCAATCTTCTCTTGGTCTTCTTCAGGCCAGCAGCAATGGTAGGTGGCAAATGCCCTCTGGGGACTGTGAAGACCACAGGAGTCAGATGCTTCGGGTCATGTGGGGACATCACTGTCAAGAATTTAATTAACTCAGAATGTGAAACTCTCCACACACTATCCAAAGTAATTGCTTCAGGTTATTTATCAGAAAGAATCTAAGCAGAATTTTAGTTTACCTGGTGGTATGAATCACAGAATGGTTAAGTTTGGAAGGGACCACAGTGGGGCACCCAATCCAACCTCTGCTCAAGCAAGGGCACAGGCTTGTGTCCAGATGGTTCCTCAGTATCTCCAGTGAGGGAGAATCTACACCCTCTCTGGGCAATCTGTTCCAGTTTATGGTCACCCACACAGTAAAGTTCTTCCCCATGTTCAGGTGGAACTGTTTCTGCCATTGCCCCTTGTCCTATTTCTTGGAACCACTGAGAAGAGCCTGGATCCTTCCTCTTGACACCCTCCCTTCAGATATTTATATATAAAAGATTGATGTCACCCCCTCCCAGTTGTCTCTTTTTGAGGCTGAACAGGCAAAACGTTTCCAGCCTTTCCTCCTAAGAGGGATGCTCCAGTCCTTTGATTATCTTCATAGCCCTCTGCTGGACCCACTCCATGAGCTGCATGTCTCTCTTGTCCTGAGGAGCCCAGAACTGGACACAACACTCAAGATGTGGCATAACCAGTGCTGAGCGGAGGGGCAGGATCATCTCTCTCTGTGCTGGTGATGCTCTTCCTAATGCCCCACAGGATACCTTTGGCCTTCTTGGCCACAGGACACACAGCTGGCTCATGGACACCTTGCTGTCCACCAGGACTCCCAGGTCCTTCTCTGCAGAGTTGCTTTCCAGCAGGTCAGCCCCCAGCCTGTCCTGCTGTGTGGGGTTATTGTTACTCAGGTGCAGGACCCTACATTTACCTTTTTTGAATTTCAAAGAGTTCTTCTCGGCCCACAGACCTTGCTAAAAGGGGAACTTTGGGTTTAGTTCTGAAAATGTGACATACAGGTGTTCCACCCTGTGCGCTTTCATTGTTAAATACAGTTGTTTCAGCTGTGAATATAGACCATTGTAGCACTTAAGACAGCTAACAGCATTAGCATTTCAAAAGCTTTGATAGTACACGCTTCTAACAGTTCAATTTTAAACAAACTTAGTTGTGTTTTGGATCCAACTTGTGTTACAGATTAGATCAAAATTGCACCACAGTGTGCCACCTGGGCTGGATCTATTCTAAGCTACAGCTGAATCCCAACCATTGAGCACCATGCTAAAATCACTAGTAGTCCTATGAATAAGTTTTTCTGAAAGGGACAATTAAATGTAATTTAAAGAAAACTCTCTAGACGCATTTGGAACCTGACCTTGCAAGGTATTAAGTGTCTTGGATTCCCATTCAGTAGGCATAAATGTTTAATATCTTAACAGAAGGTTCTTGACATTTTGGAGCACATTAAGCATTACGGGCACAAAGTACAAACTTTCTATTCTACTACTCTTTTCCTTTTTTTTAAAATTTATTTCAACATTAGCTGTTTTTATAAGAACATGTAATACACATTGAAGCCACATTTCAGTCATAAAGAACCTCAGAGCTCTCAGATATTTGTACTGCAACACTGTGCTCCCATTTTAATGACAAAATCCCTACTGAAATTCCTACTTTGTTGCATGTATCTTCAGGGATCTTCTTGTACTCATTTAGACATCTATCAGCTCCTCTGTCAGTAAGAAGGAATCCTCTAGAATGAAAAACAGCAAAGAAAAAAATGATAAAATGTCATAAGTTTATGTATATATCTTGATATCTACATGTTTTATACTTGGGTTCAGCACCCAACTAATAGATTTGTTTCTATCTCTAGGGCTTATGTCTGTACATTAAAAGCAATTACATGATCAAAGGGAACTAAATTCTAAACCACATGTAAAATATCTGAGGGAAGTGTGAATTTTTTCGTTTATGAGTAGGAAAAATATTGTTATTTGGGCAAAGTAAAACAGAGGTGATGTGCAATTTCTTGTCAAAATGAGGTTAAGTTATAGCACTTATGATAGCAATGACGTTTTGCAAAAACTGAGCATACTGGTATACAGACTGGATTAAGAGCAAATACCGTACCAGGAAGGAACTAGAACTGATGTCCTGGAAAGAGGCTCACAGAGACTCTGAGACACTTGTTTTTTTATCAAATTCTGTTATTAAAAATAAAAAAAAAAGTGCATTAGTGTTTTAGAATTACAATATTCTTAATGGTAAAAAGGCCTAGAAGGCTTATTTAAAAAACACGTAATACAGTAAAAAGACACAAGACAAAAAAATCTAAGACAACATAAAGGTGAGTCACATAGGCTATAATCCTAGAAATACAGATCTGACAGGGATTTCTGCTTTTCTTTTTTGCATTCCTGTGCAGCAGTTCTTCAACAGGCTGGTTTTACAGGACAGGTCCAGGTGAGACCAGCTGGGGTGCCAACACGGGAGATGCATTTGGGAGAAGATGATGGCCAAGACAGCACTGAAAGATGGCAGGCAGAAAGACTATGCAGGGGAAGAAGTGAGCAGTGCAGGAAACAAGAGCAGGGTGAGCACGTTGGGTAGGGAAAGCTGCCACCTCTCAGTGCAGTCCTCCCCACAGGACATGATTCAAAGAACTGGGAGGCCATGCCTTAACTCTGCAGTTTCATATGCCCCCATGATCTGTGATGCTCAGCCTCACTATCTCCTCACTCCATTTCCACACCAAATTCCCACCTCCTTGCTGCACTTTCTGTTCTGCTCCCAGTGACTCTTCAGCAACACACCTCCCTTTGTCTCATAACAACCACACCATCCCTGAGGGACTGTTTCTTATTTTGGGAACTACTGATCTGGTTCACGTCCTCAAATGAAGCAAGTGCATATATATCTAGTCCATCCTGACATCTATTCTCAAAGGTTTCTGATGAAGGCTGTTTCGCAACATCGCTAATCTCTTTGTTCCAGTGCTTCACAATCTTATCACTCAATTTCTTCCCTAATACTTAAGATAAATATTTATTGCAAATTAAACTGATTTTTGACTTGTTCTACCTTTGGTAGACATGAAGAGCAGTGGAACATTGTTCCCTTTTGTAATAACTCATTATAGCTTGAGAGACTATTTTCCTTTCTCTAATCTCTTCTTTTTGAGGCTATGCAAATGCAGCCTCTTCAATATTTGAAAGGAACTCATGTTTTCTGACTTCTGTATAATCCTCAACTGGATCCTCCTCAGTTTGTCACTAACTCTCTGTACTGGGATGCCTAAAACTGGACTTTGTTTTTCAGCAAAACAATACCAATGGTGCTTATATAGCATCCATTTGTGTCCAAAATAAATACATTAACCCAGTTCTGATGGGGTTGAAAAATAATGGTCAAAGCAGTGGCTCTCCTGGTGCAGTGTTTAGACGAGATTAAAACCACTGGACCACTCAAGACTCAATAAGATTTCTGTTTCATCATGTCATAGGCTTCTATTAAGTATAGTTGCTAACTAGCACTTTATCCACAGTTGCTAAGTAGCACTTTATCCACAGTTGTATATAAGTAAGAATAGGATAAGTATCTATGAAGAATATCTGAGAATCAGTGTTGCTATAAGAAGTCTCACTTTGTATGAGGGCACTGTGTATGTCAGTGGTTTACTCTGTATTTAACAATGTAATTATTCCAGGTAACATGCTCTGAAACCAGGCCTAAAGTACATCAATGGAAACTCCTTTTCCTAGCAGACCGTGTCTAAATGAAAAAAAAAACACAAAAACTAAGAGAACCTGATTAAATACAAGGGGCTGTGCTCACACCTGCACAGCTCAGCTGGGCTTAGGAACTCAAACAGCGTGGAGCAGCTGAGAGCCCCTGGCAGTTCAGAAGTGCCAACAGGGGTCAGAAGGATGCTGGCCCACCCCAGCTTTACACTAGCACAGTGTCATTGCTCTTTCTAAGGAGGCTCTTTGTTGAAAAAGTAGTGCCAGACAGGTGGGTGACTCAAGCCCAGAATGTGCCCAGGCACAGTAACATATGTATTTCCAAGTAAATGCATGTAAAAGCGTGTCTCTGACTGTGATGCATCTTACACGTGCAAAACACTGTGGGGACATGGTCATTACAGATGGGGAGTTAGAGCATAAACTGCTTTTCTCATGCACCTTTTGGCCTTTTGCCTTCATACTTGGACACCAAGCTCTTATTGTCTGATTAACAGTTCTGCCCCTATCAGCATATATTAAGCATATCAAGGATAACTGCTGGAATACTGAGCCATAAATGTTTTCTTGGCACTTATTTGGCCTATGCTATTTGGGAACAATAAAAGCATCTCATATTCATAATGATAATACATATATACCATCAGAGATCACACCATCAAGCATTCTCCTTCCATCTTATTGTGTGGTGCAAAATGTGGAGATAAACATTAATATGTATTAATAGCACGTAAATATAATTAATCATAATAGGATGTTCCTGACACGTTATCACTGCTGTTGATAAAACACAATTAAAATTGTCTGGTCGAATTTTCAGTGTGGCTAGAATTGGCATCTCTGTTCTGGCTGTTTCCGTGTGCCTCTCTAAAGAACGTTACACTTCTAAAAATCACATTATTTCTTTCTGTTCCTGAGAGAAAACAACACAGAGCTGCAAGACCTTTACATGATATAATTAATGAAAGCCATACAAAACAATGAAACCCTACAAAACCTACATCTACAGAGACTGAAGGGACTCCCAAGAGGACAGGAATTTGAGGTACCATTCATTATAAAAAAAATGAAACAGGGAATACCTGTATTCCCGAGCTTGCATGCTCATGCAGTGGGAGAGAACTCAAATCCAAGTTTTCCACTGTTCAGAGACTGATGGAATCTATTAAGCAAGAATTTCACTGAAAGCTCCATGAAGTGATGAAGTCATAAGAGGACTATTGTTTTGGGCAGCTAAAACTGCTTTGTAAAAAACAAAGTCAATATTCTGAGGAGATAACAAAAGTAAGAATGAGAATAGCATGCAGAAGGTGACTCAGAAACCATTTTTCACTGTCTCTTCCAATAAAAGAATGAAATAGAACATATTGCAAGTAGCAGGTGGTGGCCTTGGATATAAAGGAAGGGCTTCTTTGTGCATTGCCAACTCATCCTTTGAACTCCCTGCTGCGGGATGCTGGGGATGCACAAGTTTTCTGCTGGCTCAAGAAGTGACATGGCAAACAAACAGGAGAAAAGTCCTCTCCTACTCCTGCACAATAGGTAACTTGCTTAAGTGGCATTCAAACCCATAACACAGCACCTCAAACAAAATATGATACCAGCACTGTTATGTTCTCACATGTGTTCAGGTGCACGTATGCAAACAAGGCCATAACTGCAACTCCTGCTAGTGTGAGGGAACTCCTGCTGTACTGTAAACACAGAAGTAGTAATACAAGGCAACAGTGTTTTCATTACATGTATTTTCCTCTAACAGAATTGACTCCACATATTCAGATCCACTATTAGCCAATCCTGCATTTTTGTCACAAAAGAGAGTGAAAGCAAGACTATCTCAACACATTATCATGTTGGTGTAATGCAGCTGATGATATATAAGCCATTATTGTAATTTAAAAATGACTTGCATTTTTAAAGGTCATGCAGCTGTTTTCAGTTATATAATCTGTAGAATGATGGAGTGGGAATAAAGATAGAGCAGAAAACAATGTTACTGCCAACAACATGCACATCCCACACTTGTAGATGATCTTCCTACCTTTTTCTGTCTTGATAAATGAAAATTGATGCAATGCATTTTTAAAAGCAGGTTGGGCCAACTTCTTCCATGTATCCTGACTAGGTTCACTTGGAATGGAGGTAGTTGTACTTGGAGGTTTTATGAATATAAAGATTAATGAATTTGTACAATTTGGGCATGCAAAGCATTTTTATCAGGCATATTCCATTTAGAATAAGCAGTAAACCATATATAAGGGTTGTGTCAAAGTTTACTGAATAGGGCCCTTGGTAGCTAATGTAACATTTCTCCAACAAATCAAAGGTATTGTTCTATGCTCACATGAATATACAGTAGCCATTACCTTAAATTTAAAACTCACTATGAGCAGCAAACACACTGTGGGGATATGAAGGCCATATTGTATCAGTGGAGTCTGCAGAGATTTTCTTCATATGGCTTTGCCTGGCTGAAATATATGTTGCAGTTGAAAGCTAAAGGGATTACTTTTGAATAGTCATCACAAAGGTTGATTATATTCGTATATCATTTAGCTGGACCCTGCAGGCTATTATTCCATTAGCTGTGCTGGCCCTGCACTGTCAAAAAGTTGATCATATAATGTAAAAAGGTTATATGCTCTGTTAAGGTATGTGAAGTACCTTGAAACAGTAATCTTTTAAGAGCAGTACAGCTTTGTACTTGAAGGTAGATTGCATTTAAAATAAATACTCACAAAATGGAATAAATACAATAAACCTACCTCTGTTTCCTATTTTTCCTTCTTTGAATAGGCCTTATATAATTTGAACAAGTTAATTACACCAGGTAAGATATTAGCTATAGAGTATTTTTTCCCTCCCCACATCCAAAGAACTATACCTCAAAAGAGCTGTCTTTGTGAGAAATCCTCATGGAAATTGTGCTTCTGGTGAAACAGATTTGCTGATTATGTTTCCCTTGCACATGCAAACACATACACACATTTTCTTTCAGTGCTTAATAAAATGGATCTTCAGACAGTTCCATTATGTGGATGCCTTAATATTATTTTATGCTAAAACATGGACAGCGCATTAGATTGAAAGCATCTTACTGTTCCACAAGGCAGAGCAATCATGGACTATCCCTAGATGGCAAATGCTCCCATTGGGGAAACAATGCCAACAGCACAGGCTAATGAATCACAGCAGTTATTAATCATGGGCATTTGTAAGAGCCACATATAACAGAGATGAACTCTCAAGATTAGAAAGGTTAGAAGGTGAGACCGAGAAAAAGACAGGAGATCATCCAATTGCATTTTAGAGTAAGTTTATGGAGGAGAATTTGCCCCAGTACAGTTGTGCCCAGGCTTGCCTCAGTCTTTCTAAGCAGGCAGAGAGGGAGAAACAATTTAGTCGGTTCGGTTCACTCAGCTTTCAGATCCTTGTTGGATCTGAACATTTGGCAAAAATAAATAAATAAACACACATATATAAGACCCTTAGGGCTTATGGCTTAGTTAGAAGTGAGACAGTGCTTCTTTCATTAAACAAAGTTGTTTAATTTAGATTCTAACAGCCAGAGTTGGTTCTCTTTCAGTAGACCATATATATTATTCAGGGCAATGATTGAGTCTTTATGAGTACAAATGGGAGCCTTTAATGAACTACAGCAAGCACTTGAACAGGTAGGTTTCTCTGAATAAAGGCTTTACAGATGGGTAAGTTTATGAATGAGAAGCAGAATTTATTTTATATGCTTTTGAAGAGCCTACTCAGACTACTGCACTATAAGGAAAGTGTAAGGTTCTTCTGGTTTGGGTTAGAAAACCTAATGTAAATATGATTTTTTTCCCTAATAACTTCCATTGTTTACTTATTCATATTCAACAGTCCTCAGACAAATTACTCTTCCTCTCATACATGGGCATGTTTGAGACATTTGTACAACAATGGAAGTCTCTCTTGATCTTACATTTTTCAGTTCTGTTCATTGTTACACACTTGTCTGGGACCGTATAGTATAGCAACATCTTTTTCGGCAACCATTTCTAGAATATCAATTTTAAATAACAGCTCTATCAGGTAAAATTTTTTACTATAGATAGAAACACAGGGATTTTTCTGAAGGCCAAAAATATGACACTGTGCCCTCTGTACACCTGAAAGTTAGAGATCACAAAAATTCTACATAAATATTGGTGACACAGAAAAATCATCTTTGAAAAACAATCACAGAGAAGATCACTTCAAACATGAAGAAACCTAAACTAAATCGCTGCCAGTTTTTAGTTTATACTTTTACCTTTACTGTTAACAAATTCTACATTAAATCCTAACTATTAGCTTAAAATTTCAATATAGCATCTCATCTCTGGCTCCACTCCCACCCAAGGCAGGGGGAAATTAAGGAAACAGTATTTTCAATTCAGTGTCTTTAAACTTTCTCAGTCCAAGGCAGTTTTCCAGCAACACTAAGCAAGTAAGCATCTTCCCAGCTGGTTATTCAACGTTTCCACAGTGCAAAGGAGAATTCCTGGATAGCCCAGAGATGGGTTTCTTTTCTTTCAGCCCCCCATCCAGAATCAGAATGAAGATCATAACTGGGACCTGCTTGGTCTCTCCTGAAGACAAGCTGAATCCTGGAGAGACTTGTTGAGAAAGCAAGCTTCTGAGCAAAGGGTGTCTGCTTGCTGTTGTGGCAGAAGCCAAGCTTGCCCTTGGCTACCCTGAGAAGCTGGTGAGAACATACAAACAGTACAAAACCACTTGGACTACCTCTATCTCTGCCAAGAGCCATCACTAAAGATTGAGCCCAAAAGCTACTCAGAAATCCTTATGAAAGAAAATCCTTACCTTGCTCAAAGAAGTGCTATTTTATAGTCTCAAAGAACTTTTGCCAGTACTTTTAGAGATATTCCTACAGACTTACATAGAAATGCCTTTATCCCAGTGATACATGCACAGAAGTTTTAAGATACATCTTTGGAATTATGAATTAAATCTATGCTTGCTGCAAAGGGCAAAGAAACACTCAGTGGACTGATGCTTCTGACAACATACTGATCATAACAGAAGCAGCACATTTGTCCCCAATTTGTGTGCAGAATTATCATTGCTGCAGTCATTTTAAAACAAAGCAAATCTAGGTATTTCAGGTGCTCAGTAAATAATTACAATATAGCAGGTGTGAAAACACAGATTTCAGACATAGCAATGATTCTGACACCAATTCATGCCTAAGCATCTACACTGACAAATTCTTGCTGTCTTCCCCCAAATCACTAGACTCCTTGTAAATCTGTAAAATCCTGTAAAACTTCTCAATACTCTGCTTGAGAATCTACTTTTTGCACTTACTATGCAACCTGCTTACATGACTAAACACAAAACTCCATCCTTTACTCATAGTGCAATTTGTCCATTAAGTACTTGATGTAAAGGCACAGTTAAAACCTCCAAGACAGGGCATCAGGATAATTCACACCTGCATTTTATAAGCACCATCCTCTACTCATCGAGGAAAACACACTACTGAACAGAGGAGCTCAATACTCAATCACTGGCAATGTGTTGTATTTATTTCTGAATATGCAGCTTGATGTGTCCTCAAAGTGCCTAGCACTCCCTTCTCTGAAATTCGGGTTCCTCAAAAGTGTCCCAGGGGAGGAAAAGCTGGAGAGCACAGATTACTTACACAAGTCCTCTTACTTAACCGCATGCCATTAGGATACTGAGGTTCAAATACACTATCAGACTGCTCTGACTAGAAGTACCTCTGATTTTAGTTCTTTTTTGCTTTACCTCTGTATTTTCACATAAGCATTCTATGCAAGTTTGTTAAGAGTTTCTTGTTCTGCAAATCTTGTTCTTTACTGCTCTGCAGTTTTCTGGCCTCTTAACCAACTCATCATAATTAGATGTAAGAGGACTTCTTCATGGTCAAGACTTTCAGAATGTCCAGTGACTACTCTGCCTGGTGGCTCGCAAACTGTTTATCATCTGAGGTCTCTCTAATATGGAGGTTTTTTGCCTGGAAAACTGTCTTCCAAGAACCTAGCTGAAGGTATCATCTGAGTACAGAAATGGAAGCCAGTGAAGCAGAGAAAATCCAGCAATGCATCTGCTAAAAAAAAAAAATAAATAATGCCAGTGAGATTTTTTTACTCATTATCTGACTTTAGCTTTACATCTTCTAATGCAACTTAGGCACGAGTGCATCCTCTCTGGCTAAGAAGATACAGGGAAGTGTGTCTGGAAGATTATGTTCTTTAAAAAGAAAATATGGAATCCCTTATGGAAGTATCAGTTTTCTTGTGACTGAGGTTGTCTGGGGAGAATGCTGTTCTCTGTAGCAGCTAAAGTCCCCCTCTAACACTGATGCAAGTTGCTCCTACTTATCTCTTAAAAATAAACAACAAAAAAGCAGTGTCTAGAAAAAAAAAGATCCTGGTTTATGCAGAGTCCTTGCATTCACATGTGGTGTCATGGATATAATGCTATGGGAGATACCTCTCTCACAGATACTTTGGAGAAGCTTCTTTGTCTCTGCTTTCCTTGCTGATTTTACCAAGAGATTGAGATCACAGACTCATAGATCAGATCTACTTCTCTTCACCAGGGATTGGGAACAACACTTCTGCTGGTCAGAGAAACGTAGTGTGTTTGGTTTCTCCCTCTTAGTTTTTCAATTTATGGCCATGTTCTTTCAGACAACATGGGACAACTTGAAAGGCCACTAGTTGTCTTCTGTCTTCACAGATAAGGAGAGAACTCCAGTTTTCATACCAGCCAACCACTTCTTTTGATGAGAAATAGATTCGCATGAAAAAAAGATTACATTGAAAAATGGAAATTAATTTTTTTTTTTATTAGGAGTCAGCATAAGACTTGTGAGCTACTTTAGAAAGCTATAGAACTACAGAGACTTCTAAGAGCATGCCAGCAGAAGCTAGAATTTAAAAATAAATGCTCTGGCTAGTCTGGGTCCAATTCTCAAGTGATGCAGCCAATGCACTTTCAGAGGAGTTTTCATGGCTATATCAACTTTGCCAAATTGCTTAAAACCAGATCTTTTTAGAAAACATTTGACTTCAGTAGTTTTAAATTCACTTTGAGTTATGCCATACCAATCACATTGTTTTGCTCCAGGAACAGCAGAACTTAGAAGCATCCACAGAGCAAACAGAAGTTTTCATAAAGTAAAAGATGTTGCCCTGCCACTCCACTCCTGGACTGCAGTGACAAGGCTGTGATAACGAGTCACTGCCAGGTACATTCAGTGTGGCAGACACTTAATGAGGCTGAGGCGAGGCACAGACTGCTAAGTACAACGGAATGAGAGTAGCAATGGGTGGTCTGGTTTCTTGGGCATCTTTCCCACAACCACGGTGTAAGGGGAAAAAAGGAAACGGGATTATTTACATGTTGCTGCTCAGTTCTGCCCCTCACAAAGGCATCAATGGATATGGAGGCAGACACCATTTCAGTTACAGCTGCTGCTGGTTTGAAATCCCTTCCTAAGATGAGGTAAATCGAGTGAAGTCACCAGCTGAGAAATAAGGCAAGAATTTTTCCCCAGGCCACAAGTTTGATATGGATTCTGGCAGATTTTTTTTTTTTTTTTTAGAAAAAATACCTGTCCTCACAATCCAGGAAATTCCTTTTGAAATTATCTTAGATTTGAAAACTATCATAATTCCACCAAACTCACAAAGCAAGTGTAGAACTTAAGAAGACTTCAGCTATTTGAATCTAAACTGGGACCCCTTAACTCTGCCATCATCTCTTTCATGAGAGAATGTGAGAGTCTCTTCGGAAGCTGGATAAATTCCAAGCATTAGCATAGAAGACTCTTGGTAACAGTAATTTGATAATTTAACACCAGCCTGTACTCAGATGAATGTTTGGTGCTTTGACAGGAAAGCAGGTCTTCCTGGTAAAAACAATAACTGTAGATATCCCCTTAAAATCCCTGCTGGAAATTTTATGTTCTGATCAAATCACAGTCCTTCTTCATAGCAAAGCTCACAAGGTATAATAGACAAAATTTATGGCTATAAATTAGAATAAGACACCCCTACTTGGGGGTTTCAGAGTCTCCAAGCAAAGCCTTGTTCCAACAGGAGGAATATTTCACAGGCACAGATTTTGAAGACTGCCCTTCTTCGCTACAGCCAAGCCCTAGTTTGATCCTGCTGTGCAAGTTCATTTATTAGGCATAAAACCAGAAACTGTACTTTGGCTTCTTCTGTATTCTGTTAAGATTGTAGCTATTATATGATGAGCCAGCTAAGAAGGATTTTTGGAATATGAAGGAATAAAAAACGCCAACCTTTGGAAGCGGCTTTGTTTGAGCTGCGCGTTGTTGGCGGTGAACTCACCAGGCTGTGTTTGGAAGGTTTGCCTGCCCGACTGCCAATCTCTGTGGTGAACTGCTCACCACAGTGGCTCTATTTCTTCATCTTTGCATCTCTGTTTAATTCCTTGCTGCTGTAGAGACCTGTTGTAACACAGCAGTTAAAAAAAATATTCACATGTACTGTCGGGCCTCCCCAAAGAGCACTAACTTGACACATAGGCTATGACAGCTGGGCTTGGACTACTAAGAAATCTAATCCAGGGTTTCCATCATCTCAGTTGTTGCCTTTCTTTCATTACAGTTTGACTCAGCCCCTAATGGATTCAGCTTTATAAAATCAGAAAAAGAGGAAAAGAAAGCAATTTATTCATGTTTCACTAGAGCTCACAGAAGACATGAATTTTCTCTAAAAATGCAAATTATTTTGTGCCACACAAGTGAGACTGGGCAGCTAAAGCTCTTAGAGGAAGGGCCTTTCCCAGGGCTAAAGTTTTTATACTCAGTGATTGAAGAAATTGATCCCTTTATTATTGCATCTCTTTTACTCTCCTTTTTCTTCAGAAGAAGGTAACCAAAGGTACCAAAGCACCCTTTTTAATTCCACGAAAACTGATTATGCGTGTTAATTTTGTTTTTAATCCCAGGCATATCAAAACAAACACCATAGTCATGCATAGCAAAAATCAATATCTCTTAAGCATCAGGTTGGTAAAAACAAGGATTTAGTTAGAATCCAAGATGTAAAAGACTAATGTACAAACTAAGCCCTTATTTATGTAATATGCCTTTATACAAGCTCAATATAGACCTGCAAGAAACTATTTCAGAAGAGCAGAAATGGTTTACTTGCACTGCATCAAAAATGACCCCATAAGACCTCCTTTACTGAGACAGCCCACATATTTAATGTGAACATATGTTTTTAAAGGATTTCTTGTCTTATGTCCAGTCATTCTTGTTAATTCATGGGACAGCACACTGCAGATGTGCTCTTTTCTATGTTATATAAAGCAAAAATTACATTTAACAAGTGCAAGGTTGGTCATAAAAAATAAATAAAAATAGACTCTTAAAAGCCAGGAAATCACAAAGTGAAGCTATCAGTCATTCTTATTGAGAAGGGTGAGGACAATGTGAAATAAAACTTGCACATCTATGAAGAGACATTCCTAATACTGCCAGCACATGGTTGGTATTTCACATTCTCTATAGGTTGCCTTCATTGGCCCAATATTTCTTCCTCTAGGGTAAGCTGCAATGCATATTTTGACTAGATGCCCTTTCTAGTCACTGAATTCAATTTTAATAGTAATTAAGTATTTTGAACCTGTTCAGTATCTGCAAGTTCATTTACTTGAAAGAATAGACAACAAAGTCAGTGTTAGTTTTTGTGCTCTCTACTTCTGGGTAAGAACTTCAAACTATATGTTTGTTTAACAATAGTATTCTCTGATAATGTAATTGTTTAATATGCAAATAAAATAATTTTCAGATTAGTTTTCTAATAATAGTCCAAATCTGAGTACAAATTTCTGTACCATATTCATATACAAGCTAATCATATCATTACGATGGATATTTAATTCTGTATGGTTTTACTCCTTCCTGAATGCAGAGGAGACAAACAATACCACTTCAAAAAAGGAATACTCTCTTCTACTCTTTCGCTGACACTAAAGATCTTCACCTTGCATACAGCATTTGTAGCCAAGTAACAATTATTTACAAAAGTTGGTATAAGTTGGCATATTCAAATACTTATTGCAGGGAATTTCTGATTAGAAGCTACTCTCATAGATTTGGTACAGCACGAATTCAAGCCAAGACATGGAATCAAAACTGGCTGGTGAGGTACTGAGGTCAGATTTGTCAACACACAGAGGACAGACAGAAAAGTTGCTCCTCAACAAGATGGATGGAACCCACAATAATTCAACAGTGAGGCTTCAGCAGTTTAAATCTTTCCCAAAAGTTCACAAGGCTGAAGTCTAAGGTTAGTTCTTTGTAACGCCTGGGTACAGCCATGAAGTGGAAATACCAGATTAGACAGCACAAAGTGACAGCAAAATGCCAGTGACTTGCACAGATCATGAGACTTTGATTAGATGCACAAATGAGGGTCTCATTTTGATGTGCTATTTTTGTTACTGAAAATGTTACTTAATTCAGACCAGAATGACTATGTCCAGGAGGTGCACTTGTAAAATAGCTAAATCACTTATGAATTTTGGCCAGTCTTTCTTGCTAGTCATTATTCTGGATATCTAAGTGGACTTCAGAGAGAGGAATCATTCTGTGGTCTTCTACAACACTATTAGTTTAGAGATTGCTAAATTCACCTATATTAAAAGTATAAACATCTCAAACACACATCTCTTTTATATAATTACTTTGACATTATTGTTTGTAATGGCAAAGTAGCTTCACAATTAACAACTCTAGAAAAGGCAAATTGAGTATGAAATTTGTTTTCCCATTTTATAGGACAAACATGTCATGGAGAAAACCAGTTACAACTCAGCTTCCTGTGAACTTTTAAGTAATGCTGTAACAAAACAAGTATTTTATTATAACTTAAAGTTTAGTCACATACACACATACATGATTTACAAATAATTTTAAAAGTAGTTTTAGTAGAGAAGTTTAAATTATGAAATGAGAGATTTATTTGAAGAGTTTTGGATCTGCTTATGGACAACTAAATTCAATAAGATAATGCTAATTTGTTATTTTGTATATGGTATGTTTGCTAAGAACACACCTATTCACCAAAAGTAAGGGTAAACAAACAACCTAATATGAGCTGCATCACTGCCAAATTACTAGTTCAGGTCTGCACTGAATTCTGACTTTGTAAAACCTCACAAGTTCTTTATTAACCACCGGGGAAATAAATGCTACATGGCTATAATTTTATTAACCTGAACAGAATTCTTCCATTAATGGCAGCTGAAACCTGGTCATTGTAATGAAACATTTTTTATACAGCTGGATATTTTCAGTAAAACATTAGATCAATGTTTCTACCTTGCACTCAAGTCAGCAAGGGAATTCAAAATCACAGAATCATGGAATCATTAGTGTTGGAAGGGACCTCTGGAGATCATCCAGTCCAACCCCTCTGCCAAGGCAGGGTCACCCAGAGCAGGTTACACAGAAATGCATCCATTTGGGTTTTGATGTCTACAGAGATAGAGACTACACAGCCTCCCTGAGCTGCCTGTTCCAGCGCTCTGCCACCCTCAATGTAAAGAAGTTCCTCCTTATGCTGAGGGAAAATTTCTTGTCTTTTAGTTTATGGCCATTGCTCCTCATCCTGTCACTGGGCACCACCAAAAAGAGTCTGGCACTGTCCTTTTGGCATCTGCCTTTGAGATATTTATATGCACTAATGAGAACCCCTCTCAGTCTTCTCCAGACCACACAGGCCCAGCTCCCATATCTCTCCTCATAAGAGAGATACTCCAGACCCTTCACCATCTTTGTGGCCCTCTCCAGTACCTCATCTTAAAAATTTTCACCTTAAAATTAAAATCTTAAAAAAAAATGAAACACTTAATCTTAAAACTCTATTTGTATTTCATCTCTCTCCTATACTAAGATTATGGTTGAACCACATTCCTAAAGATGTGATAAAACTTAAAAAAAAAAAAAAAAGGCAAGAGAAATTAAAAACACACTAACTAGATCCTCAATAGTCCTAAATCAGACCATAACAAATTACCTTGAATACAAAGGAGCTAGAAAAAGAATCATATGCTACTCTCCCCAAAATGAATCACTGAATCAGGCATCAATTCCTGAGAACCCCAATTTTTCAGTTTACAAACTTGAATCTTTAGAAATTTTAGGATCATAGTCCAAGTGTATGATTCATGCAATATAATCTTGTTCATTGCAATATAATTCTTGTTCATGCTTTACTTTTAGGGTTTCTTCCAAACTTCACCGCTTTTATTTCCCAACCTAAACCTACCAGTGTGAATGCACCCTACCAGCTGTGGTGGGATTTGGAATGTGCACTGAGGATTTCACTCACACCAGCAAGCTTAAAAGGATTGAAGTTTTTAATTTTTATGCTGTTTAATGATTCCATTTAACTAACTTGAAAGCAAAGAGGCCCTACACCTGGAAGCGAGGCTTTAATATAAACCTGTTATATAATATCAATCAAAGGTTACATTTTTGCCTGCATGCTTCCATGTATTGCTCTTTCAAATGTAGGTCTTGAAGAAAGTAAATAGAAAAACCAGTAGACTTAGGACATTGTGAAGTAAAGGATTGAAAGTTAAACTGTTGAAAAAAAGGACATGATTTTTTTGTCATTTTTCTTTTTCTTTTTTTTTTTAATATATTTAAACAAATCATGACATCTTAATTTAAGCATACATCATACACTTGTGAGAAAATGTGATTTGATAAAAATGTAACATGCCAGCTCTTAAAGGTAACTTTGAAAAGGTCATACAACATATCACAGAGCACACACTGCATCTTCTGGAATTTCCAAAAGAAGTCAGCAAGCCTAGAACCTTTCAGGACTCCTTTATATACAGAAGATCATACAAAAAATAGCCACAAAAAAATCACAAGTTGTACTTTTTGTTTCTTTCAAAAATCCCTGACTCTACTTTTTGGGTGACTAGGTAAAACTTCTAGAAGATACAAATCTTTCCTTCTTTAAGTGCTGATACTTTTTATGCATTACAAATTTCCTTCCTTTCCTTTCCTTTCCTTTCCTTCCTTTCCTTCCTTCCTTTCCTTCCTTCCTTCCTTCCTTTCCTTCCTTCCTTCCTTCCTTTCCTTCCTTCCTTCCTTCCTTTCCTTCCTTCCTTCCTTCCTTTCCTTCCTTCCTTCCTTCCTTTCCTTCCTTCCTTCCTTCCTTTCCTTCCTTCCTTCCTTCCTTTCCTTCCTTCCTTCCTTCCTTTCCTTCCTTCCTTCCTTCCTTTCCTTCCTTCCTTCCTTCCTTTCCTTCCTTCCTTCCTTCCTTTCCTTCCTTCCTTTCCTGGGCAGCTTCACTGAACTATTCCCTCCATTTACTTCCCCAAAGAGGTTAAAATTTTTCTTCAAATACCTAATGCAGTGATATTTGCCTAATACTGCAGACAACTTAAAGCAATATTCCTTGAGTAAATCTCTTTCTCCACTCTCAATTCAACTAGGATGTTATCTCTAAGTTCAAACAACAGCACTTTGCTATCAAACCAAATTTCAGCTCTGGTTATTTAACCAGGGCTGTGAGGAGAGAACAAGGAGTTCCTGTCAGGAAAGAACTGCAAGGAAAAGTTGAAAGAAAACCATGAGGACAGCAAAAATGTGAAAAGAAGGATAAAGGAAAGAAGAGTGGAAATTGCCATGAGCCATACAGCAATTTTATTTTAGTTTTTTTTCAAACAACTACTGAATAAGACAATACAGGGAAAAACACTAAGTCACTACAAGTTTAGTCACCCCATAAGGTTGTGTCCTGACACTGATTACTGTGGAAGCTTCCCCTGAACTTCTCAACATGCAAGAAGGAAAGTACAGATGTCTCTAACATACAGCTCTTAATTAAAAGCAGAATCAGGGCCTCTTTAGTTTGATATGCCTGTCAGAAATTCTCTTGGATAGCCCAGGAATATGTAGCTGTTTTCCAATCACTGTGTATTGGAACATATATCCTGCTCATTTGGCACTGGCACAGAGATCTGCTCACTGCTACAACGCAGGAACACGAACTGGACACGCTCACTGCACCCATGAAGAGCTGATGATTAGCTGGTTTTAAACTGCACTCTAAGTTTAACTTTCATGATGCCAAGATATTGGAGAGAATTTTGTAAATTAGAAAAGCTGAAAGTTTTCAAGATGTAGGCATAAAAATACAACTTACTCCACTCCTTTATTTTATGATGACCACACAAAGATAACAGAGCACTGATGTCAGCCTCACAATCTCCACAGATTGTGGGTTTTTCATATTTCTATTGGTGCCCTTAGAATGAAACAGTGGGAAACAGCATCATTGCATTTCTTTTTCTTCTTTCCCCCAGAAAAAAAAAAAAAAGTTGAAAGAGAACTCAAGGAATAAAAGATAAGAGTAGAAAGGTGAAGTGTGTTCTTGGGGTGGTGGTCACTAAGGAAGACCTCCAGCAGAGATCTACATCAGCAGTTTTATTTTCTAGAAAAGAGAGGAACAGTCCCAAACTGAAACACCATTAGAGGACTAGAACAAACTGAGAAATGAATCAGGCAAGAAAGTGGTATTTGCTCAACAGGTTTAAAGGACATATACACAAGTATTGCTTAAATCAGTCTCAATGACAAAGAATAATACGAAGTGCTAAACAAGACATTAATTAAAACCAAGAGCATGCCATGGGAGGAGAGATTAGTAAAAATCTAACGTTCATATCAGGCAAGTTAGCTACAACTCTAATAAAGGACATAATGATAGACAAATAAATGTTATAATGAAGAAAAGAAATGAAGATAGTTTTGGTAGAGGTCTCACGAGGTTATTTGCTTTTGAGGAATACATGAGATCTGGATGAATATTACCTGGTTGATTAGATCTCTAGAATGCTTCAGGTATCTTCTCTGGATTAACAACAAGTTAAAGGTAGAAAATATAGATAAGAATAGATGGATTGATTTTCATTCTGAAGACACATCAGTAGAGAGTTCAACAGGGATCTAAGGCAGCACTTGTACATTAAGTATTTTAAAAAACCTTAACACCATGAAATGTTAGTGAACAGCAAAGTGACAGAACCTACTGCTGATGCAAAGTTACAGAGGGTAATAAAAATTCAAACTTTAAAGAACCTCAAAAAGATTTTGTGACTGGGCAATAAAGCATTAGATGAAATTCAGTTTTGACAAATGCAAATTAATGCACATATGCAAAATGTCTTTTAGGCACAGGAATATTGCAAACTTCAGCTTGACAGAAATATGACTGATGGTGGGCTATAAAGAGATGTATCTATTTTCATGAGTGCCATGCAGAAGAAGAATGAGAAATGATAACTCTCTTATGGAGCAAAAGTTGAGGGGCAACAACTGAAGCTGCAAAATGACAGGTTAAGGGCAGATGCAAGGACACTTTAGTTGTGAAAATCATGGTGGTGTCTTGGCTGCCAAAGTTATGCAGCAGTTAGAAACACACTGGAGAAGTCCATGGACAAATACAAGAAGGCCCATTAAGTACAGTGGGATCTAGATTGACATTTTTCTTTGCAGTCCCTAACTTGCAAGCTGCTTAAGATGTGGAGAAAATTCTGGGTGGAAGTATTGCTTCCAAATTTCCTGTCCTTGTACTTTTCCTTCATAAAACAGCCACTGCTGGACAGACACCATACCAGACAGCCTTCAATCTGGCCTACCAAAGTAAGTTTTTCAGTATATCATGTGACTTTTAGAAAAACACAACCTCTAATCATGGAGATTAGAGAAGGGTTAACATAAAAAAAAACTACACAGAAAGTACTCCAATTGTTCCATGCAGGAAGCAAGACTTAAATTACCTCTGCTAAACTCTATCTGAGGATTTTCATCACTTTTAATTTAATCTTTTTAGTCTATGAAACTCATTCTATTAAACTTACCATTTTCTGAGCATTAAGACCTATTTGGCTTTCATTCAAAAACGACCAACAAATGATGCTTTGTGAGTTCTAATGTCTCCAAGAAATCAAATGAGATTTTTTTTAACTTGTAAAAATAACACTAATCCTGCCTGTTGTGCTAACTTAAGGGCACTCAGACTATTTTTTTACAGTTCTTATCAACAGCAGAATATAACAGCACTGTCATGGAAAAACTGGATGCTGAGCTGTTCCTTCAACACTTTATCCAAGAACTACATCTCTTGCTCTATGTACTGAAATTGGGAGTGCACTCCTAGTTATTAAAAATCCCAGCCCAAGCAGTGATATTTACAAACGGCAGCACCATTTCCTAGAGCGAGTGGAGTTTGCAGGCTAGTCTTCAGCTTGCAGATCATCTGCAGCTGCCCTGTGGGAGGACAGTTTTTATAAATAAAATATTTGTGAACAGCAGTAGTTACAGCATTATTACAAAGTCCAAAAAAAGATATCAAAGGGCAGTGTTGCATGTGTTGAACAACAAGTCTGCTTTTTTTTTTTTCCCCTTGAACAGCTGTATTCTTCCATACCATGCCCAGAAAACCAGAATTTTTAGGGTTGTTTAAAACACAATGCAAGACACATTTTTAAAAAACTGGTGCTATTATTTTTGTGTATACATGGGATTAATTTCACCTACAGAATTAGCTATGGTTGTTACTATTTTTATGTATTTTGCATCTGACTGAGGATACAGTCTGAAACCATTGCTTTCTCACTAACTTCTTCCCAGTGGATGTGTGAAAGGCTAGGGCAAAGATTGGGAAAATCTCTTAAAAATGAGGCAAAATTGCCGTCAAATTTGGTGAACTCCAGTGCTGACCAGGCATTCACACTCTGGCCTTTGCTCAGGCTCCCTCATTTCTGGCAGAGGAGTATAAAGCAACTGTGGCAGGACTGGTGGTGGGTGAAGTGGTCCACAGGAAGTCGAACACGTCTCCAGCCTGTATCAGCTCGTGAATCCATCTATGTCAACAGTTGCAAAGGGGACAATAAGCACCTGTCCTCCTACTTTCGACCATCATATAGCTTCTGTCCTCTTCTCTGAGTGGTCCCTAAGGCCATGGGAAACAGTCCACAGAATAATGTTTTCAACTGAAATGTTGTGAGGGCTGCATGGTAGTTTGCCAAACATCTTGAGGCTTTTTCAAATAACTCGGGAGCTGCCTTGACTCCCCACTGATGTGGGATAAGCCTGATTCCTGTGCTTATTGTCTAAGTGGGGAGCACTTAGGTAGGTACAGGCTTCATGTTTTGCCTGTTAAGAAAAATTATAATTGCTTCAGGATTTGGGTTGTAATATGGCAATGAAAAAAACCTTCCTATGCTATTCTTTCTAGGATCGAACAGACTTACAGAAACCTGTGATTGACTGAAAATGCTAAAAAATAATTGGATAACATGTTTATAATACATTGATCATTTACAGTGAGAAAACCAGTAGGATAGACTAGAAACCTGCACAAATGTATGAAAACAAATTCACCAAAATACATCACTGAGCCACAAGTATATGCCAGTAACAAGTCTGCCAAACACAGAGGCAGTAATCCAATGCGATATGCAATCTTAGCTCTTTGTACACAGAACATTACACTGTGCGTAAGGACATTTCACATTTATTAATGTGAAAAGCACAGATGATCCAAGAGCATGCTTTGAGATTAAATATTACTACCAGATCTTCACATCATTCAGTAAAACCTGTCAGGATTTTGAGCCTTTAAAGTATTGTTACTGCATCACTGTTCAGACTTCTGTAGATGCTATCAGTGGGACATACAAATATCTGTATTGATCTTGCTGTTTACTCATACACAATGTCATTTGCTTCAATCAAAGACTGTAAAATAGAGTTGAGCCTCAATTTTGCATGATCACCATGCACGAGCTTTACAGGTGGCAGTAATTTATGACAAAATTTTAAGGCAATCTCTGGGATTTTTAGGGTAACACATCATACAAGTTATTGAAAGAGAATGGTTTTGGAGGCAGATTTGAGTCAGATTTCTCAAAGAATCCCTGCATTTCATGAAGTCACTAGTAGCAATATTTAAAAAACCCACTAATTTTCTTCAGTGGTACTAATATGAAAGTTTGGTTCCTCACAGTTGCTGTCCACAACTGAGCATGGCAGCATTGGCCACAGAAGACCTGGACATTAATCTTTTAAAATGAACTGATTTTAATGTTATTTATTCATAGGAAATGCCTACCACAAGCTCACAAAAAAAGAACCGCCTGCTGTTTTTGGGATGAATGCGTGTGCTGACAAGGCCATCCCTGTGGCTCCAATGATGCATTTTTATGGAACACAGTCACCATCCTCCAGCATTGTAGGAATCACAACATCTTTAGACCTAATCTTCCAGTGCAGATTTTATTTCTTGCATATACTTCAGTGTTGTAATAGGAACTATACAGAACAATCCTGGATTATATTATCTAAACTGAGAGTCAAAGACATCTTGTGTTCCTTTGGGTGGGATGTATGAGTCAGAGAAGACAGAGGGGTTTTGTTTGTTTGTTGTTATTTTTTAGCAGACTTGAGCCTGTTGTTCCCCTTTCACTTACTCTATCTTTGGTGCAGTTTAGTATACATCATTTAAATAACGAGGGAATCTCTCTGGGCTCAAAACCACCTGCTGACTTATATTAGCTAATTAATGGTGATTTATCCAAGTTACTAATTTGAGTGGAGATGATTGCCTTTAGGAATTTCAAGAACGTTGTAAGAATTTTGATTATAATGATGCTTATTTGATGGACAGTCGACTTAAAATACTTTAAAAAAATTTGCCTGCCAGCTGATTTTTAGCTGTGCCAAATGAATGTGTTGTTTCCTACTCAAGATCATGTATTCAGGTAGTTTGTTTACTCTGATACTCAATTTCATTTTTGTCTGGCTCCCTATCATTTTCTCTTTTATATCAGTGTTTATTTGCCTAGCTTTGAAACAATGACTGCTTGAAAAATAGCACTGATCTTGAACCTGTGGAGCTTAATAATTTTCACAAAAACTAATATAGCAGATTCATTTTAGCCAAACTTCTCTGTCATGCTGACCTGATTCCCAGGGCCTGAAAGTGTGAATTTAATGGTGGTACAATGTCTGAGGTAAGAATATAATAGAAACCTCTCAGCAGTATATCTATTGGATCAGTGTAATTTCTTTTTTCTCTACTGGTCTCAATGTCTCTTAAGGCAATCTAGTCTGCAGACAGCAAAGGAGGCCAGCCTTCTCTTTTATTGTGATCCCAATGCTACTTATACTAAACAAAGAATCAAGTCCCTCAATAAGGTAGGCAGTCGACACAAGCACATAATCCCAGAGGAAAATTTACTCTATAAAAAACCATTTTTTTTCCCTGTGAATTTAAGAGGATACTGCTATGAGGTCTATCCTGAAGACCAGAAAATGAAGTTATTACAATTTGGATGTACTCCTATTGCTTTTTAATTTTAGGCTTAAGGAAATTTTTCTCAATCAGTTTCAGGTACTAAAAATGAGAATTATATATCACACTCTCCACAAAGTAAAGAGAACCGGGTGATAGATATGTTGGCTTCCAGTACACGTTTGTAGATGAAAATTTAACTGAACTAAAGTAATTTTCCAAACTGTTTTCAATGTGACTCAAGCATGAGAAATTCTGCTTTTGCAGGATTTGGCATCACACAAATACTCATATTGTGCAAATTCCTTCCACAGAAAATTCTGTGGTAAAGGAAACTCAGTATATGGCCCAGGATAAGAGTGCTCTCACTGGTTCTTCTGTATACAAAGATTTCTGGCAAAGTTTTGTCTACTACTGATGACACGGGGGAAATGGTGGACAAGTTTCCCAAAATTCTCAGTTAATTTTATTTGAGAAAATATATAAAAGCTATAACTTGTAGAAAGTAGTTTTAAAATGGGAGTGCTACATTTAGGCACTTAATTCCACATCTTTGACTTGAAGTACAAGAAGTGAAAGATATTAAAAAAAGGTTCCTGGAATAATACTTTTGTTCAGAATCACAATCAACTGTACCTGAATCATTTTGGATAGACAGTTTTCTAATATACGCTTTCAAAACTTCCAAAATTACACAAATTTCCTTCTCTCCCTAGCCTTCTTATAAATAAAGTGCATATTTCCATTGGGAGTTCTGGATAATCAACATCTCAAACTGCTTTAAATATTTAGGTATGGCTTTCACGACCTAATTATAAATAGCCAGTGTTGAAGAGCTATGACCTTAGGTTTTGGTGAGCTCTTTTCTTGAATAATGAAAGATTAGAAGAAGAATTAATGAATAGCTGTGCTTTTCTGTGATTACTGAAGAAACATGAAAAAATGAGGTATCAGAGAGAAAAGGTGAGTTTTCAATGTTTACAAAGCAAATCGGTGGCAAAGAGAGAAATAAATTGCTCTCTCATAGTGCATAATCCTCCGTGCCTCATCCTCTCCAGATATTACCCTTTTTGTCCTGTTCTGGTAGTCTGACTCCTTCCTGGGGTGTCAAATGTTGCATAGTATGAAAATCAGACTTTGTCATTTTTGTCCAGTTTAGGTTGCTCTTCATCATTATGCTTTTCCTCTCTGAATAGTGTTTAATGAAATAAAGCAGAGACATTCAGAGCAATTATTTCCACTGTTCATCCATTTAAAATTATCTTACTGTTAAGTACAAAGTGAGACAAAGGACAGGTTTGTTATCGTCCACTCCTGCAGTTGAACTTGTTCAGCCACGTCACAGTAAAACTACAGGGCTTTTGTTGTCTTCTACAGCAAAATAACTAACTCTACTGTTAGTATTTTCACTACAAAAAAACACACCTTTTTTGGCAGCAAAGACAAAGCCAACTCTCCCTCCAGTTTCTCTACAATCTTTGATCTCTTAATTCCCATTTCTCCTTCCCCTTGATGTTCTGGTCTCTCTGATCTCTGTTCATCACTACCATATATGTCCGTATAATCTCCCACTCGTAAAAACTTCAGGACAACCAGAACCTCATCCTTCATTTCTGGCAGACATGCATTACTTTGTAAATAAAAAACTAGGCAATCTCATGGTTTCATTTTAGACTAGTTCATCAGTGAGGTTCTGCAGGACGTTTTGATTGCAACTGCCCAAATTCCATAAGCAAGTCAGTGAATCATGTCTATGAACACCAGACTTACAAGACGTTATAAAAATGAAAAATATGTAAAAGAAAATACAAGGGACTCTGTCACATCATTTCACATTTAAAGCATTGTCTGATTTAGCTCACTCAATTGCTAGTAGTGAAAATGTGAGTTTTGTTTAAATACGTTCATAACATAATGCTCAATTTTAATTTTGGAGTCACTTTTTGATGTGCTACTTAATATGCATCTAATAAAAAAAAGACTAATATTCCAGTAACTAACCAAAGAGCATAAGTAGCTAAACTTGAATAAAACATATGTTATGAAGCACTTGCCATAACCACATACTAAAGACAGAAACGAAAATACATATTACACACAATACCCTCAAAATCTGCTGCATTCCACATTCTGAAAAGCAATTTATTGGAAGATATATGGCACTGTGATATCTAGAAAATGCATACCTATTGATAGTCCTTATTCTTTAACTAGGGTGCTGTCTCGATTCCTCCCCCACCAAAATGCATGACCAATCAAATTAAATATTATTTAGCTGAAGGGCCACTATTGAATGAAATTAAGTAATCTTCATATCTCTAACCACCTCCTTCACAATTGGTAGAAACAAACAGAGCTCAAATTCAAATTGCTGAGCAAGGGATAACCAAACTGCCCATCTGTACAACGTATTTTGTTTAGGGTCTGTTCACATTTCAAACAGCTAGGACTGATTGGGGTTTAGAATGCACCATATTTCTCAAAATTGTGCAGTTTTAGACTTTATTAATCACTATTTTTAAAAAAGACTTTCTTGTGAGAAAATGCACTTTAGCCCATAGGTACTGTCTTGTGCAATGTACTTATTAAAACCAGCACATCCCTGTAGCCCAGAGGGCTGACAGCTCTCTCCAAAGCTGTACTGCTGCTCCAAGCTAACCTCCAGGGGCTACTCGAGAGTGATGCAGCCTTCATACCCTCCTACAGAGTCTGAACAGATCATACCTATAATAGTCTCAACCTAAGCTGTCCTAAGAAATGTTTTTCCTAAGGTGGCTAGTGAACTCCACTTCTGTAGAGAAACAGTTTGGCTGAGCGAAAGGAAAAAAAAAATCACCTATCATTTTCAAAAAATTTCAAACAATTTTATGAAAGAATAAGAGCACGGATTCAGTGTAACTGAGGGCTTTTTTCTCCCACTCAGACACAGGTAACATTTGTTTCCATTATATCACTCATCCTTGACTTTTTATCTCACATGACGAAAATATAACAAAGAAATAAAACTGCCAAACTCTGAACCTCATGACTGAGACAGGGAATGCTCACAGACAGCACTGAAGAACAAAAAAGCACTGAACAAATTCAGTTCAAAAAGACCGATCATATCCTGAGGTACAGCTAGGCCTTTTTTTGTTGTTGTCTGTTAAAAGTGGCATAAAATCTTCAGAGATTTTTTCCTCCGAAGACGATATTTCTCTAGTTTACTAGATACACTGTTTTGCTTTGCATGAACACCCTCTTTGACATTAAGTTCAGCCTCCAGGCTAGTGTCGCTTATGTCTGTTTCCAAAAATCCTCATATTTGATCGTCACATTTATTAAGTCAGACTCTGAAAAAACTTCCATCATTCTGCAGCCCTTTTCTCTTTCTCTTCTTCCTCCAAAATGTAAGCAAATAGTTTAATCGCTTGTAGGAAACTGCTGAAATGATACAGTATAACCTTAAAGTACTGCACACAATTCATTTTTCAAATAGCTGTCTGAATTTCAAATCTATAAATATTTGTAATTTCTAGAGGCCAAAAGACATGAAAAAATGCTCACAGATTTTAATATTTTACAATGTACACCCCCATGCCCCAATTTTCTGTTTGCTTACCCTACCTTCAAAAACCCTAATTTTTTTGGGTTAATGTTGAGTAGATGGAGAAAACACTACAGACCCAACAGAATTTCTGTGAAATTCATCTTACTTGTTAGTTACCCATGCCTAAAGTTGAATGAACATGAAAACATTTTTAAATTGAAAAATAAATTTTAATGACAATCATACTATATCAGAAGACTCGGCAGCAAGAGAAACAATCTCATGAGTGCATAGAAAATGTTGAATGAGAAAATGATACCAGCTGGCAGAGACAGACATTTCAGTTACAGTATGTGGTTGTCTTTGGATGCTGATTACCAGAAGTTCTAGGACTCCAAAATGGATATACCAGAACGTTTTACCTTGAAGTAGCTTCATAAAAGTAATTATACAGAGCATTATTTGGAAAACAGATCAAGACAAGACTGACTTGCCCATGGAGAAGAAAGGAAGTTTCATAAAATGAAGTAAGAAAATAAAGTAGGAAATAACATCCACCCCAAATTCTTACTGATCAGCTACTCTAGATCCTAACACTACCACTTGTAAGTTGCTCTCAGTGCTTCCTAGACAGGTTCTGTGCTCTGCTCTCCCGAATGATTTGCACTGAAACCCCTCCCCAACATTCATCTCAACTACCAGGGATGTATACTCAGTTTCCATAAATAACTCCCACACAAGGGTTAGGAACTTCAGTATTCCTCACAATATGAGGACCACGCACTAAGATGTCCTAGAAAGCCTTCCAAGAATGCAAAGTAATTGCACGTCTCTCTCATATGGTGGAAATTTTTCTGCATTTGCAGAAAAAAAGCATGTCTACCAACATATGCACATATACATTCAAGTACCTATAGCTTCCTATCTGATTGCAATCAAACTGTCCATGTGAAAACCTCCCTGAGGAATATACCAAATTGCTGCAAGACACTCTAGCCTCTCACCCTTTCCAGCCCAAGTTGCCAATGTCAGCTCCCAAAAGTTTTATGCAGAAGGGATGCTGAAGGCACCATGTGCTGCTGTTCCCTTAAGACAGGCTTGCCAGATTTTGGGTATGTAGCCCAAGGAACAGCAAAAGGGTAGTTACAAATATAAGATACACATGTTCTCTTCACCTGAACCATTTGCATCTGAAAATGCACCTGAGGATAGAAACCCCAAAAAATTAGCAAAAAACGTGCCCCTTGTTCATTAGCACGTTCATTAAAGTCCTATTAAGAGCAGCTTGACGTGAGGTCATGTATGCAGCTCAAGCCCCAAGAGATGATGTGCTGGAAGGAAACACTGAGACAAAAGCTGAAAATGCAAAGGATTGCATTGACTACTTGTAGTCCTGGCAGTCCAGAACCTGATAATAGGAAGAGACAAAATGGTCCTGGGCTGGAAAGTAGACAAAGACATATGGCAGTGGCTGCTCAAGCAGGATGAAAGGGCTCGTTTGTTATTCTAGACAGAGAGTAGAATCAGGCAGTGGAAGGAGGGAAGAGTACAAACTGCAGCTATGAGCTTTGCTCCCGTAAGTGAATTTCACTCTCAGTCTTCATAGCCCTCCCTCCCATTAAACCTGAATAGGAAGGTGATTCCAGGCTTTTCAACAATCAGCAAAAATTAATATTGCTGCTATCAGAATTATCAGGATGATAAGATTCAATATTTTGGTAGCCTTGAAATCGTTTCTGTGGAGGAGAATGGAACAGATAAGAAGAAAAGAAAGAACAGGAGAGCTTCCAGGAAGGAAAGGATGAGGGGTTGATCTGGGGTGGGCAAGGAATATCTTTAAACATTCTTAAGGCACAAAGTGTTTTGGAATGCTGTTTTACAAAAAAAATACCAGCCTCCTAAAGCTGATTTCACAGGTGGGCAAACTGAGGCACAGAGAAATGAAATTATTTACTCAAACTTCCTCTTTCACAGGTTTATCTCCAGCATTACAGCACATTGGGAATGCTGCTGCCTACATTCTGATATGAATGAACAAATATATATATAAATCAGTCTCATCATAATGGCAACTCATAAACCATTGGAAAATATGTCTACAATGGACATCACATAGTCCATTCCTCAATGAGTTGTCAAGTTTTTTCCAGTGACTAATTAGAAGCATCCTTCCATTAACTGCAGTTTTTCAGACCACTACTTTTAGTTCAAACTATCACAGACAAAGAGAAAAGATCATTATTTATTTTCTTCCCCTCTTCAAATTCTACATGTGCTATTTTGTCTTCCCTGTGTCTCTTCTGTAGGCACAGGAGCTGAAAATTTACCATTAAATGAACCTTTTCTTTTGTTCATGATTTTTGGCTCCTTTTTGTCCTTTTTCCACCATCTCCAACTTGTCTGCATACTTCATAAAGCATCATACCCAGCACTGCTACAATGCTAAGTTGAGACTTTACTGGGGTCGAGTAGAACAGAAGGATTACTTCATGAGTCATGCTTTTTTAATATCCTAGTAAGATGCTTGCAGATTTCAATCAACACTGTTGATTCAGCTTGTGATTTACTGGAGGTCTTGATTCCCCCACCCCCACCTACAGAAATGGTATTCTGTAGGAATGCACTTGATTACTCCTCATTACATATACTCACACACACACACTAATGCTGAGAACATGACATGTGTTTCTCAATGTGTCAAGATCCTTTAGAATTGCAGCACTATACACAGAACACTTATGTTCCTTCCCTAGTCTGTGTTCCCTTCAAATGTAGTAAGAATACTCACTATGCCAGTCTCCAGATAAGGAATGAAAATACAAGATAACACGGCATCAGATTCCTGTAGAATAGCATATTAAACAGCTTTCCATTTCTAACAACAGCCACTGATAAGCTTTTAATGGTCAGGAGTTCTTTTAATAATCATTATTCACCCACTTGATAGTAGATTCATGTAGTTCAGGCTTCCTTACTTGCTTATTAATGCTGCATATAACACTATATCAAAAGCTTCAGACAGACTATATCATATATATTCCCCTTATTTTAACTTCTTTGCCCAGAAGTCCAATTGCTTGTTAATTATTGACAATTGGGTTTAGTAAATCCATTTTGGCTGTTGCACATTTCCTTGTTTTTGCCTAGGTATCTGTTCAACACCTGATTGTTATGTCCTGGTATTTTTCCAAGACAAGATCTTAAGCTGATCTATCTGAAATTCCTTGGTGGCTCCTCCTTTTTCCCTTTCTAAAAACAAGCCAGGTTTGTCTTTTTCCACTGCTCTGGAACCTGACTTGACCTCCCTATGTTCTCAAAAATGGCTAACGATCTCAAGACTGTTCCAGCCAGTTTTTTTAAAGACTGTAGGATGAAGTTTCCGAGGCCCATCTGATTTGAAGATCTAACTCCTCTAAGTACTCTCTAGCCTACTTTCCCTAGTTCTAGCCTTGGATCTTGCCCTTTTTTGTGGCAGATATAAACTCTGTTTGCCACATGATCCCAGCTGACCTTTTCAGTGAAGATTAAAGCAAAAAAAAGCATTAAAGCACATTGGCCTCCCCTAGGTCATCTATTAAGAGTTTCTCCCCTCTGTCGTAGAGCAGACTAATACTCTCCTTGATCTTCCTCCGGCTAATAATGTACTAATAGTTTGTTATCCTTGATGTCCTTTGTTAACTGTATCTCTACCATAGCTACTCTTATTTCATACTTTATCAGAACACGAATCTTTTCTCCTCTGCTACATGTTCTACTTTCTCCATTGTACTTCATTCTGTGTAATTAAAAAAACCCCAAAAAACTATATATTGGTATATAAAAGGAGATGTACTTTTTGTCTGCACCGAGATATGCACTTCTGCCTGAAAAATGTCATGGTGTTATGAATTTTTCAGTATTAGCAGAAATAGAGGTGCTATATAAACAATGCTTTAACCATTTATTGATTGGTGCTTTAACAACATCTGACTCTGCTAAAATCACAGCCAGATGACTGGAAACTCATTGTTTTATTTAAACTCGATGCTGCACCACTGCCAATACTGGGGACTTGAATTTACACATAAAAATCTGTTCTCACAAACAAATTTACTGGAAAGAAAATAATATCAAAACTAAACATATCTCAGCACTGGACTTTTGGCATGTCTCTCAGTACAGCTATTGAGAGGTGGGTATAACAGAAACAGCTTCCCCAGGGCCTGGCAACAGGGAGGGCACCATCTGGGTTCTGTGGTCTCAGAAAGTGCAAGGAGAAGGGGAGGGAAAACTCAGGAAGGGGGATGAGATGGAAATACTGTGAAGAGACATGACTACCGTGGCAAGTGAAAATGAGAGAGAAGGGGTAAACAAATACTTGACTGCCTTTGGGGCCTAAGAACTCCTGGTATCGCTGTCTTTCAAATGTGAAATTTATTACTGAAATCTCAAATGATTTTTTTTTCTTCTCTAATTTGCGTCTGAAAAGAAACTAACAAGCAAATGAGCAATAACTAAAGGTCAGCCTTTTAAAGCTTGCTTAAATCTTTCAGCTGAGCTATTTCTAGAATAAGGGTCCACATTTGACCCTCACTGCAATAAAACTATTCATATGGGCAGGGATTGCTCACATGAGGGAGAATCACGAATGTATTTCCTAATACACTTACACAAAAAAAAAATTGATTCATTTTGCTGCATGTTTCATGGATGCAACATGAAAACAATGAAAAAAAAAGGCTTCAAAAGTGTTCTTATTTCTGTTTATCTCAAGTTGGAAAGAAAACAAATTAATAATTTGCAAAGCAACAAGAATTCAACCTTGAAATGCCTCTGGTCATCAATTGTTGCAAGAAAGGAAAAACAAAACGCAAAAGAAACCCGGGGATTACATTTAAATCCAAGAAAAGAATCAAGCTTCTACATAGAAGAAATGTTTGCTTTATACTCTGCACAGATGCTGTACAAGCAAAATTCTCAGTATATTAATATAAACTGTCTGAAAAAATTCGACCCGATTTCATAAGAGCAGCAAAAACAAAACAAAGGGAAGCGTGACGTTTATGGGTTTTTCCTCTAGCACAACCATGCAAGCTGAGCTGTGAAACTGTGATGGAAATATTAGAGCTGTTGTGCCTGAAAAAACGCAGTGATCATTTCATTCTTCCTGTCTTTTAATGCTCCAGGGTTTTGGAGACGAATAGGAGCAATAAGTTCACTTTGCAGAATTAATGCTGTAATTCTTTATCATAAGAGCGGAGCATTACCTCAATCTGATTTTTCTACAAAATGGTTCAAAGTCTATTTTTAATGATGGCCCTAATTTGTTAACACCTTTTAAATTATTAATCCCCTTTATATTCAAGTAGTTATTGCATGTCATAACAATGTATCTATGTAGGGAAATTTAATAGTATTTTCTGCATGTCAAGAAAAGGCTTGTTCTGCAAAATGCTATTAAAACTGATAATGAGCTAAATATTTGCCATAGCAAACACTGAAATTACTATATCAATCAACTTTGGGTTCTCTTATTCAATAAACAAAATTTAACCTATTAACTTTGCCTAATTTTAGGCAGGAAAAAGCTTGTTTTCAGGCAGATCTTGCCCTTGACTTCATATCTTTATCATCTGATAACTACATTTTCCTGGCCAATTAAGCCATTGTTTTGAATCAGATGTAGCAATACAAGCCTTTTATTCTCTCTTGAATGCAACTGTATTACTAGATCCTGAATTCTATTTTCACCGGGCATATTTAGACTACATTTTAAAGCACACATATATAAAAAGAAAATGATAAGCTGTGCTCCTGAAGACACCTTTCATATTAAAAAAAAAAAAAAAAAAAAGATGGATTTATGAGGAAGTCAAAAGGTAAAATAAAACCTTATACTGCAAATCTCTTAACTCTTCAGATCTCCACAGATTTGTTTATGTGGCAGGATGTTTGTGTGAATCTTTTCAGAAAATAACTCCAAAAATATAAAAACCTGCATGCCAGCATCACTGCTGACAGGCACGTGAGGGAAAGCATCCTCTTTCATGAGCATCTAAAGCATAAATCTGAATGCTGATTGAATACCTAACACCCAATTCAGTGAGAAAGGAAAAAAAAAAAAAAGAGGCAGGTTCCATCTCTGCAGAGCTCACAGAAACTGAAATGGTTTATTACATAAGCTGAGAGCCTCGCCTCAGCAGTGTGCGCTGCCGTGTGATGTTGCTGCTCATGCATAAGTGGCTGCGCTCGCCCGCTCGTCGCTTTTGTCACAGCAAGTTGTTGTGTGATCAAGAGGGATCAAAGCGCACCCTCTAGAGGCTAAACACCACCCCCGGCTCCACGCAAGGCACCCACCCAGCCCGGGGCTCTCTCTGGCCCTGCGACACCTCTGGCAAACAAAACGACCACAGACGGTCATGAGAGGGATATTAAAAATATCAGCTTTGCATTGGTGTCTTGTTGTAATACGCTAGAAAGGAAGGAGCGCTCTTTTGCAAGTGCATCCTGCATGGAATTGCTATCCGGGACACTATGGGTGCAGAAACAAAATGAAAAATAAGATTTCTTTTCATCCCTGGCTGTTGTAAGGGTCACACCTTGCTCATGATGGACTCCATCATAACTTCAAAGAAACACAGAGGAAGCAAAGGCATGCTCCCCCAGTTTCAAGGAAAAGAGGTGCACGCACTAAATTGCATAATCATACAATCACACAATGGTTTGGGTTCGAAGGGACCTTTAAAGGTCATCCAGTCCAACTCCCCTGCAATGAGCCAGGTCATCTAGACTGCTCAGAGATCCATCCAACTTGACCTTGGATGTTTTTGGAGATGGGGCATCCACTGCCATTCTGGGCAAACTGTTCTACAGTTTCACCACTTTCATGGTAAAAAAACGTCTTATTCATTCTACTCTATTTCCATTTAAAACCATTGCCACCTGTCCTATCACAACAGGCCCTGCTAAACAGTTTGTCCTCATCCTCCTTACAGGTCCCCTTCAAATGCTGAAAGAATGCAATGAGGTCTCCCCAGAGCCTTCTCTTTTCCAGGCTGAACAAAGCCCAATCTCTCAGCCCTTCCTCACGAGAAGTGCTCCAGCCCTCTGATCATGTTTGCGACCCTCCTCTGGACTAGCTCCAACAAGCATGTACCTTCCCTGTGCTGAGGACCCCAGAGGTGAATGAAGTAACCTGTGGTTCTTATTGAAAGACATTTTCTTACTATAGAATGTTTCAATTAAATGATGGAGAGCTGCTGTTGAGTGGAGATTAACTGTGCTGTTAGAGTCATTTAGGTAAGACAAAGCTACTTGTAAAGGCTCATGCACTTTGTTCCTCAGCTTACAATGAATTTTTGCTTCTTATCTCATAATTCATACCCTGATAAATAAAGCAGTTGTGTGAAAGAATGCCATTTTCACTTAATTAGAGGCAAGAACAGCATTAAGCTATTTTTTTCTATACAAATTACTTCAAGAGTTGACCTAAAAGTACCAAAGTTCCCCTCAGAACAATACTGTCATGTATTAAACCTCAAACTGCTCTCCATCACAGAACTCTGTTCATTAAGGAACAATTTTCTATGACAGATCTTATGTTTAATAACGGTTAATAAAAATTGTGGTTTTCAAAAGGATACTGTGGGTTGGTCATAAATACATGTACTGTTTTAAACTGTTCGGTAGTTTTCGCTGGTTCTCAAGATAGACCAAATTTTCAGGTAAAAATTTTCCATTACTCATGTATAAAACTGTAAACAAGAATGAGTTTGTATCAGGAATTTGTACATAAAAGCAGTTAAATGATAACAGCAATTATCCCCCTAGTGAGCACAATAAAGCCAGGAAGTTCTGAATTACCTTACGGTTAAATTTAAAAGAATCTCACATTTACAGGAAGACTGCTGTTGAAGGTTCAGAAACATTCTCAGTTTCCTTGTAGTGACATGCAATACATAAAAAATTACCATTAGTGGCTGCAGTTTCAGTTAAAACTGATTTAAGAAACACGCTTTGTAGTTTCAAGTATTTCTGCTTACAACGCTGCTAATATGACAGGAAAACGAGGATAAAGAGTGACTTTGCAACAGGGGAGCAGTGCTCACTTCTGTCTCACACTGTGCCAGTACACATCGGAGGTACAGCATGCACCATCAGCCAGGGACACCCAGCCCTGCCAAGCAGCTACAGGGACCGAGCCACTGGGGCTAAACCTGGCATTGTTCTAGAGGTCAATGGGTTTGGGTGATTGTATTTGCTAACAACAATGTGGTAGTTTTTCTTTTAGCATATAAAAAGCTGACTAAAATCTCAACCGAGATTAATAAATTTGTCTGCAACAAACAGGAAAGAACCTCATGGGTCTCTGGTAGGCAGGAAAATACAGGCAATTGTCAAATATACACACATCTATCTATCTATCTATCTTTACACACACATATATATTTCATGCAGTCAGAAAGTACAGTGTAGTGAACTGCACCAAAATCAGTCAATGGAGACAGTTTTGGAATAAAGAGATATCTATGAAGAGTTAGGATTAATTAAAAAATTATTAGATAGTGTGTATGAATAATCCCTTTTAAAATCAAAACTATAATTTAAAATATTAAATAAAAAATAAAGTTTCAGCTGACTCTTGCAGCAGCCAAACATATGAACTGCAGGTACCTCAGAATCACAATTAAAACAACACTGATGGAGAAAAACTTTTTTCATCTGTTTCCAGAAAGCTGTAAGAGCACAGTCCTTCAGTCTTCCAAGTAATGATTACTTCAGAAGCTCTTAAGCCCTTGCTTTATCCATGGAGACTGAGACTCTCAGGCACAGAGGAAACCTTGGTCTAGTCTAAATAAAATGCAACAGCCTCCTTAATATCTAGACCACAAAGTTCTGTGTACACAGAAATTACAAGGTCAGGAAAACAAAAACAAAAACATTTTCCCCTTAACTAAAAGTGACTGTTTATGTTGGACACCAGCAGGTTCCACACAAACATCCTTAGGTTAAGCAGACTCAATGGTTACAAGAACTTGAGCACAAAGCTCAAGTTTATGGAAATCAAAAATGAGCAACATATTTAGTTTTAAGACTGACAATTTTCTTCTTTCTTTCCGTTAAGAACACACGTCCCCAAACACAATATAAAAACCAAACAGGTACATGTCTCTGCAGTGCAGGGTGTACCTATAAGTGGGGGAAGGAAACATCCTTTATCTCCAGAGAGGCTCCATCAATCTGGAGAATTCACTGCACAGCGAGACAACTGAAATTGGCAGAAGAAAATCAAACACACCTCTATTTCACATGGAGTGAAAGAATGTATGGAAGTTCAGCTTGCTGCCTGGCCATAACTGCTTCCACAGGATACACTTTCTGTTCCACTGCGATAAAACCTTTTTTCTGAAGCGGTGTCTCCTTGAGCAGAATGTTTGCTGGATGCAATCTGAGTGGGTTTTATTGATCATTTGATCTAGTTGAAGATTGATGCCTTTTGTACTCCCTTCCCTTAGTTATAACTTCTGCAGAAGACAAATATAGCCTCAGATTTTCTTTTCCATGAGAGAGTCCATGGCAAACAACAACCTTGCCAGTTTTGAACTTAGGTAGAACCTTCTCTGTAGGAAGCTTTTACTGGCAGAAGCACCTATTGCTAAATCTTAGTTAGGATAGAAAGAGGAAAACATTTGGAAAAGATTTTGAGTTGAGAAATTGGAGTGAGGGAACTATGGCAGATGGTTTTAGAAAAGGCTCTAAGGTGAGAAAATAAAACAAACCTTGATTAAGTTGCCATGGAAGGGAAAAAAAGAATTGATGAAAAGGGAATAAAAGCATTTGACAACGGTCCCAAAGATGAGCTGTTGGGCTTGTAAATATTTTGATTTCTCTTTCAAGAAGATTGGCAAAACAGGACTTGGTACAGCTTTATGAGAATCCAGAGTTGTGAAGGCACATAGCAGCATAATATTTTTTTTTATTTTCTTGAGGCTATGTATTCAAATACTGAACTCTGAACCTGGAGAAAAATCAGTCTGTTTTCTGACGTATCAAAACATACAGTCTAGTATGGATAAAGAGACTGTTCAGATTGCCTATCTGGGTTTCTAGAAAAGACATCCTCAATCACAAATAAGAATCTAAAGCATTTCATCCAAGGTCAGTTGCATCTCTAGTAAGAGCTGAAGTGTGAGCGGATTCACTCAGTAAGGTGAATTCAGAAATCTAGATGCTTTCCTGCTTCAAAAACTTTTGTATGGAGAAGAATCTTGAATTATGTAAAAGACTTTGAATAAGAAAGCTTTACAGCACTTAGAGAGACCATTTAAGAATAAGCAGCAATGCTTCCCTCTCTTTCTTGCTGGTGAAGCCCTTGTTCTTCCTGCCCTTTTGGGGTGGGTACCAGTCTGCCGTGCTCAGCTGAGTGATATGGACTAGTCCTAGTGGGCAGTATAACTGGAAAATTAATAAAAATTAATTAATTTTTATTAATAAAAATTAATAAAAATCCTTGCATCTGCTTTTCTGCCTACTTCCATCAGTCATGCTAGTAAGAACTACATTCCATCATATATAATTAAATACTTAGTCCAGGTAATCCTTATAACCTTAAACCTTCAGAAATCACTATAAAAGTTTCTTCTAAACACTGGTATGCATCAAATAATTCCTATCTCCAAGTTTCCTGCAAAGATGGAAGGAATTAATTTGAAGCTTCCATCAGACAGAATAAACACAGTTTGAATTACACACAACTTCAGACCAACAAAAAGGTTTCTATTTTTTTTCCTTTTCCTGAATATTTTTACCATTTAGAACAGATTGCTCAAGGATGCCGTGGAAAATCAATTACCAGATCTTTTTTTAAGAACAGACAAGACAAACCTCTCTAAGAAATGACATTATTGTAGTTCCTCTTACATAGGGGCTGGAGAAGATTTTTCTATGATCCTATGCTTATTGTTCTGGCTCATTAAATTCCACGGTTCTGGAAAACACTAGAGATGGTGCTGCCAAGGTGATTTGGGTATCTTCAAATTAACCCCACAGGCTTTGGCACTGAGAAACACGTAGACTGCCAACTGCTCTCCACATTTTCCCTAGCCTGCCTCTGATCCTTCTAACTGGCACCTAGTCAAAGTAAGACTGAACTTGTACACTTCTGTGTTTAAATCAATCAAAGTCCCATATTTTACAGAGACAAATGTTAGAACCAGATTATTTTAAAAAGCAGATTGCACCTATATAGAAACTAAATGTAGCATTGATTGTCCCATCCATGTATCCTTAAGTAAACAAAACCTCTGTCTCCATGCCTTATTATATTCAACTCCTATGTCTGGAGTACTTAGATCTTACGAGTGGTGAAGAAGGCAATTCTTTCCTCGATACAGATTGTATTGAAGACAAATCTTTTTCTAAGAGTGCCATTAACAAGTACCAAAAGAAACCCACGGAGTGTACTCAAGGCAACTGAAAGGTGCTTTATAATAGGAGGAAATAAATTAACTGAACTAAAATTAACTGTAATGAAACCAGTAAGTTTAAAATATTACTAAACAACGGGAAAGAGGCAATACAGTAGCAGTTTGTTGTTTAGTTTACAATTTCAGAAGATGCAAAGCATCTCCTCCTTTGTCAGCCTTATTGACTACACTCAGCTTTAACTGTTCTTACTCAGATACAGACAAGCTGATAAATGGTTAGAGACCCGAGCAGTAGGTTATCACATATACATAAAAGCCTGGCTCAAGGGTTCAAGGCTCAGCTAGGGCAAGCTAATAACACATTATACAATTATGCAGATCTAAAGTACTTGAACAAACAGCATCTGAAGAAATACCATGCTGAAAATGACACAATATTATTATTATAGCACATGTGATGGTTGCCTCTTCCTGCAAATAGCAGATGTCATGGCAGGCAATTTATCTGCATCCAAAAGGTGCCTTCAAACTTGCATTGTAAGGAATCATAGATCCTGAATTGATACTCAATTTGGAATTGAAAAGGATGGAGATATGTCATGTCTTGCACTGGAACATCCAGCACTTCCCAAAGACTTACACTGGTATCTCTTCAGTCTATCCAAGGAGGGAGAGTAACAGTTTCCTGCTGTTTTGATTCTGTGGTAACAAAACTGGCATGAAGAAAGAATTACACTGCAGTCTGCACAGTATTACTTTATGCTGCAGACTGTGCACAGTATTACCAACTCCAGATGGCTGAGGGAACAAGGGATTTATCGGGAAAAAAATGTTGCAAGAATCTAAACATAAAAGTTAAATATAAGATCCTACTGCACAATGTGCTATCGTGGACCAAATTGATATACGAATCAGAGGAAGACTTAAATTAAAAATTTGCATGAGGAAATATAGCCTAAATAATAATAAAAAAATCAAGCAGCTGTAAATATGATGAGATGTATTGTTGCAGGTACATAATGTTTATATAAATATATATATATATATATATCTTTTTTGTAGGTATAACTGAAGATCAGAGTTAAAAATGCCCTGAAAAATCTAAACACTTGGGTGCAAACCCTCTAGATCTCTTATTCAAACAGGGAAAAAACCCTCTGAAAATAAACACTTTGTGTCACTTCAATACCAAGATAAAATGAATTCATTGCCGACTTCATCCATTTGCCAATTGCTGACAGCTGTCAATACAGCGATTTGATTTCTTTATCCAAGCACCACAAACACGGCATCCGTATCTTCAGAAAAAGATCTTGACTGTGAGCTGCAGTTTCACTGCCCCAACTCAATTACTGCATTCTTGAACTGCAATGTATTCATTTGTGGGCAGTGGGGCAGCCAGTGGGAGGGTATTGATTGGAGTATAATGTCATGTGTAGCAGCGAGAGTAAGATGAAAAGTGTTTTCTGCTTAATGGGTTGGTATTAAGTAGGTGGGAATGGCTTCTAATTAGCCAACAATTGCTGTGTTTCTCAGTTTCCCTCCCTTCCCTCCTCCTGTCCGTCACCAGCTGCCAATCTCTCTCTCCTTTTCCTTTTTTGTGTGGAGTTCATTGCTCACTGCAGTGAAAGCCTTTGTTTAAAAAAGAGGGCTCCCAGGGTCTCATCTGCCAGGGTACAGCTTGCTGCCTGCGATGAGTAGCAACTGTCAGTTTATTTTATCTCAACCTTTTCATCATTCTGCTGAAACTGGTCGAGTGAAACCACCTGAGAGACCTGAGGATTCAGTACCTACAAGTCATTAGCCAGGACTGCTCAGTCTCTCCCCACACAGCAAGTCAACTGAACACTACTTAAAATATAGCCCACTTTAACCCCGTATTTTCCTATGGCCACATTAGGACTCCTCGTGTATCTTCCACGTTTTAGTTGCAAGACAGTTCCTTAAATATACTATAAATACCATTAGTGAATGGTATATTTTCAGTGCTTCCCAGCACAAATGCTCAAATACTACTCTTTAGAAATATAAACTATAGTATAGTAAAATCTAGTTACTAGACTACCCTCAGCTGGAACCTCTCTCTCACCTAGGTTATGTTCTCCAGCATAAATACCACACTGAGCAATTCCCCCCCGTTATTCGAACCTCTGCTTGTCTTGAAGTTTTTGATAATGCAGCTCAAAGGAACAAATTCTGTTTATAGTTACACTTGTGCCACCCCCTCAATAAGATTTTATAGGCATAACAAAAAGCACTATTTAATCCAAAGTTTTTAACGTATAGGCAACATTCTCTTTGCCATACAGTTTCTCCCTGTGGGTACACATATATATGCCCAGGTGCTCCACCTTTCAAATGGCTAATGTAATTGCAATAAAATAATGAAAAACTTATCAAAACATATGAGAGAAAAATATTTTCTTTTGAACTACAACAAAATTAAATTTATCTAAATCAAATTCCATGGCATTAGCCTGAGCTATGTTTTTCTTGTAATCGCAGCTAACTCGTTGAAGTCATTACTAACAGTTTTAATACAGCAAACTGAAGTATTGCTTTCCCCTGTATGAACAGTGAGCCTTTTCAAGATCTATAAGAAGACAAGGACAGGAATCCAGTTATCCTTCAATATATCGATTGATTTCTTAATGCTTGAAAGTGCCAATGTTTCATCTCAATTCTCTTATTACTGCACTATAAATGTACATACTTGCTTGAATATCAACAAAATAAAATGTAATTTGTTTCAGTATTATTCTTAGAACTGAGCTAAAGGTGATAGTAAGGACAAGCTCATTCTTGGGGAATGAATTTCAAGACACTGTTTGGCAGACTGAAAAATTCCAGAGTCAAAGACTGGGCTCCACAGCACCCTGAAGTCACATTTTCCACCAGGAAACCAAAGTGCCAAGTGAAAAGAGGGCTGCAAGTGCTGCACCCAGGAGAAGTCAGTGGATATTGTGCAGCACATCCCTCTCCTCTCCTGGTTCCCACCAACTGTAGCACCCTGTTTTGACTTGACACTGGCTACTCTGGTATGGGCTGAAGTTCTTAATCCTCAGATTCCTCGGGTGCACAACATGAGCACAGTTGAGATGTGCACACACAGTCAGACAGTTCAAGGTCTACGTTCATGTGGTCTGTAAATATGAGACAGTAAGAAATACACATACCTGCATGGAAAACACACAGGCTGAGTACTGGCTTTTACAGACACTGCCATTAGCATATGAATAAACGTAAGGTTTACTTATGAGAGGTGTTGGGCTCTGGCAGTTCCCACTGCAAAAACTGCTGCAGAAGATTAATTCCCTAAAGAAGCTGTCAGCAGCTACATTGTGTTTGACTTAGTATCTGTAGCAGCTACACCACAAAAAAATTGAAAAAGTATGCCAGAATTTTAAGGAAAAGGAACCCTATTAAACTACTGTAGCAAACAGGGAAAAATAAGAAAAAAATCCCCCTCTGATTAAGAACAATTTTTCCATATCAATTACTCTACCTCATACTTACAAATGTCAGGATTGTAGGACAGTAGCTACGTGTTCAAACACGACACACTACGGAAAATATTGTATACTTACTTGGCTCTGTGGCAAGACTTGTATGACCCCTTAAATGGGAATATTCCATTTTATAGATCATACTGAATGCTTAACTGAGTGAGTAGAAACAAGTGGATGAGCCTGGAGGCATGGTCATCTACTTAAGTATGCATTTGGACCTTCAAGCTAATTAATCACCCAGTTGTATGCTTAAACTTAGTCAATCCATTCACACAGGTGATTAAGATCTATTTAAAGTCTATTTTGACACTTCATAATTTTCTTCTAACCAACTCACCAAGATATTCAATAAAAAGTGTGATTCTTTCCACTGCATTCTCTGATCACAACACCACAAAAACACAGAGCATGAAGAACAATGTGAAAACAGTAAGGAAAAAAAAGCAAAACTACTGAAAAAAACTCTCAAAAAACTCCTATTGATTTTACTACAATCACAAAAGATACGCGTAAGAAGGTATAAGTTGAGATGCTAGCCACTGGGTACAGTGGTAACATACTCCTTGAACAGTAGTATAAACGTGTATAAATTTGGGATTTTGAATGAAGGTGTGAGGACAAAGAAGAGAGAAAAATTCGCAATATGAAAGTGAATAACAGGTAAGAAAACACAAGAGAACAGATACAGAATGAAGAGAAACAAAAAGATAATAAATGTTTCAGAAACAGTTTAAAAGCCCACAAAATAGCTCTAATAATTACAGAAAAAAGTAAAAAGTGAGGTGGATTTTTGGACAAAAGAAATAGGTTTCATACACACATGAAATTGTGGAAGTATGACACTTTTTAATACAGACTGGCTCATTCTAAATGTAAATCATGTAAATCTTGACTGTCTTTTGATCACAGAGTCTTAATAAAAACAGCAATTTGTTACTTAAACATAAGAGGAACATAAAAGAATATATCCAGGCAGGGAAACACATTTCAGAAAAAACCCTCTCAAAGATGCAGAAAACAAAGCTGGCTTCGGAGACCATGGAGAAGGAAGGTGTTTGATACACTGGCTGTGACTCCTGAGATGACCTAAGGGTTCTGTTACAGAATATATGCACTGAATACAGTTTCTTTGTATTGGCTTTGATTTTCTGTGTCCAAAGATTGTAGGGGAGGTTTGGGTAAGGAAGAGTGTGCAGCAGAGAACTGTTTTCATGTTGGCCTGAGGTCTGTCTTGGTTGGCATGTTAACAGACACTGATAAAAAGTTCTTTAGGAAGTCTAAATAACAATCTCAATATTAAACAAAACCACAAAAGTTCACTATGAGGATGCATTTTCCTTTTTGAGCATAAACCCACTAAACACATCCCTGCTTGTGTATGCAGCAAAGAGCACTAGAACCACTTCCAAAGTTTGCCAACTGGTTATTCCTACTTTGGCCCTACAACCCTCAGGAGACTGCCAAGGAACAGCTCCTGCTTTATGACTCTTCTCTTCGCCAATGCTTTCATTAGCTCTGAACTGCAGAGAAACTTTAAACTTGAGGTGCCTCAAATCAAGGATTTCTCCACAAGTGGCCTAATGTGGTTGGGCAAGAGCTTCAATTTCTTTTGAACCATTCAAGGATCCTATAAAATCAGAGCAGGACTGAGATTCTGCCTGGAGAATTTTCACTTCTGAAACTGGTAAGGGAACTTGCACTTATGAAGAAGTACCAACAGTGCAGTGCAAAAAATGACACTAGTTCAGTGCATAAAGCTACACTAAAGGGTCTGACAATATACTGCAATTTGAACATCCCTTCCAACTTTTTTTTCCACAAGAAAGAACAATCCACCTTATTTAGGGAACCATTTTCTGCTGATCTAGAAAGCTTGTCAGGGACAACACAGCTGGATGCCAACAATGCTTAGCACAGGATGTGTCTAAAGGAAATGCATGGTGAGATTTAGATGTTTCCATAGAAAGTATCAGATGGAAAAAAACCTAGATGATATCCAAATCCTCCTCTGGTTAAAATGTTTTTATATAACTACAGATGACAAGAACACTCACAATTGCATAGTCAGGATGATAATGACTTTTTTTTGAACCACTTAGACATAAAAGAACTGCCAACTCTTGGCAAAGACTGAAAAATCTTCTAACACATTATTTCATGGTTAACCATGATAATGTTCTACAAACCCTCCTCTCAAGTATGGTACTGCCAATCCACACACCTGACCTAGAGCTGATTCTGTCTAGTAATTCCCAGTAACTTAAGTTGGTATTTCAAAAAAACCAAAACCACAGTAAAAATCCCTGGTTATTGCATTTGTACAGAGCACAAGAATGCAGAGTATCAACACTCCCCTCTCACATTGTTTTCAGACAAACATAACCATCAATAGTAAATAAAGCAAACTACTGAACTCCTAGAAAAACTGACACAGACATTTATTCCGTGTTCTCAGACTCTCCATTGAGAATCTGGTGCATCTGGTCACTGACCACAAGGTGCTGAAAAACTTCCCTGTCACACTCAGTTCTTTTCTGCACAGTTTAATCCTTTCTATAGTTAAAGCAATAATCACCCTCACTTTCTAAAAAATATCAGTGTGTTACTAAGTAATCACATACTTAAAAAAACCCCTCAAAACAAATCCCAATAATAATAATAAATAACAAATGTTATTATGAATTACATAAGCTGACTTTTCAGAAATACACCTGTTCCATGCCATCAACATCTAGAAAGTAAGCATGCTCTATTTCAATACTTAGTTATCTAGCATTAATATCAAAGATACAGCAGTACAAAAAAATGACTGATACTTCTGAAAGCTAAAGGTGAGACAGTAAAATTTAGGAAGTAATGAGCGCTGGGTGATATGACTAAGAAGAGGGAGCACAAGTTTAGAAAATTTTAAGGAAATAAAATTACAGAATCAAATCACCTCTCAATTTTTTCCCTAATCATTTTCCTAAATGTATATATTTCAACATTTTTAAGCACTGCATTTTTCCAGAAGTGAGCAAATAATTCTATTTGATAAACCCTACAAAAATGTGCAGAAACCATCCTGTGAATTTCTGTAGGGGACAGAGAAGCATCTGAACTACTTTCAAAACATGTTTATTAAGAAGTGAGCCTTTGTGCCCCTGGCACAGGGACAGCCTTGGAAGTCTGCACCTGGTCACACATCTACTTTACATAATTTAAAGTCATAGTTCATATTTACCAGTGTGAAAAAGTGTGCAATTCCCTTACTTTGTGTTCAGCTGCATTTTCTGAGAAAACACCAAAAGGGGTCTCTAAAATCCTTCTGATTCTTGTTATTTTTGTCACAATAAGAATATATTCTAAAAACTTAAATAAACTCTCTGCTTGTATAACTCACTATTGACATACACTGTAAGCACATAGAGCTGGAAGCACAGTCCATTGCAGATCCTGTCTCCAGACTCTTGCACAGTAACCAGATCTCTGAGAGGGAGGGCCTGCCCAGAAGGTCATTGGGAGGCAGCGGCATCCTCTGCTTCCCAAATCAAGGCTATGTGGGGAGAACAACCAGAGTTTGGCCTGTTCAAATTCAGTCTACCTACTCTGTCACAGACAGCATGTATATTTAATGACCTTGACTTGACAAGTCAGTTACAAAATCCACTAATATGCTACCAAGAAGAAACCAATCAAAAGAAAACATTAAGGCTGCATGCTAATTTCAGTCACTACACAAGCCTCGATATTTACCTCCTGTACAGGTTAATTGCAGAAGAGCTTACTGAATAATAAATGATCCAAACAATACCACAGGCACACAAATGGTGTCTCTGAGGGACCACACACACGTGTGCACAATTGTTGCAGTCTCTCCTGACTATTGTGATATGTGTAAATCTCTGACAGGTTTGGATTTGAAATATGCAGTGAAAGGAACCTGCTAACACAAGCCTCTACCTTTCCGACTGACATCACAGAAGAACTATGTAAAGGATGTGTACCTTTGTAAAGTAGAAAGACTTGCTATTTTCCAGTCTTGATCAGTGAGCCATATGTTTTCTGAAGTTTTCTCAGACCAAAAAATCTGCTAGCACCAATGAACAGGTACTTGATGATATAAAGTGCATGTGAAGACAGGGTTTGATTTGCAAAGTTACAAGTCTTTTAGGTACAGTACCATGGCATAACAGTTTTATTCAGTAGGCATTTGAGTAACCAACATAATTTATTAAACAAGAAAAGACAAGATTTGTCATGTTAGAAGTTCTCCTGGAACCAGTGTACTTCAGAAAGAAGAGACAGAAAAAAAAAAAAAACCCACAGTTTATCATACTGTGAAGCAGAGTGTTCTGCTGTTGGACACTATTACCAAAATGGCCCATAAATTACACGGCTGTGGTAGGTTCCAGTGGAGGAATGTTAACTGAATTTGTTTAATGCAATCTTTGATCTCATATCTCACTCCTGAATTTTCCATTCTTTAGGGGTAACCCTAAATTATTAACAAATTTATTTTATTTACAAATATTTTATTAACAAATGACAAAGATACACACAGGCTCAATCTAAAATGCACCTGGTAAGATTGCTATTTTTAATCAAATTACTAATTTTGTGCTAGCCAAATATTTTAAAGAAAACTATAGACTGAATGGACTATTAATCACCTTACAGCACTTTTAAGAATGTGAATCAGTGGGATGAAAATTTAACTGTTTACACAGCAAAGAGGACACAGTCACACTATGAAATGTACTATTCCTTATATCTATGAGAGGAAGCTGGTGAAAGAATATTGAGGGACTACATATCTGGGAATAAGAACAAAAGCTCATTGGATTGTATTTTCCAAGATACAGGTTTAGCTAGTGCACACATTTTAAATCCCATTGAAGGCTGCTCAAGTGTGGAATGCCAGAAATAGTCTTAATGATGCTGAAGTTGATAGTATAAGATAATTCCATTGACCATAAGACTTCAAAATTTGTGACATGGGTAAAACCAATAGTTTTTGCAGCATTTGAAGCCATCATAAAAAAATACCCAAACAAAAACAACAACATAAACATAGAAAACTCATGGTAAAATGTGTCAATTTTGCCAAGTTCTCCAAAGTCAAGGAATGTAAATCTAAGCTGTGGTCAAAAGTACATACTAGTTCTCATGAAAACAACTGAAGACAATAAATTTTAAGTTTACTCTTAAAAGTGTTTAAATGATTCCAAGCATCCAAGGGCTCTTGCTGAGGCACAGCCCAGCCAGATGCAAAGACCTAGACTAGGAGTTGCCAGACTCACAGAAAACAATTTCTGGTCAGCATTTCATGTAATCAATATGCAAAACTGGATTCAAAAATTTCCTGCCTTCGGCACCTTTAATTATTCTTTTCTCCTCTAGAAGGCAGCAAGTCAGGAGATTATTTATTGAAAGGCCTGTGAAATGTTTTCTCATCAGACAGTGTTAGTCACACTGTGGGCTCCTTTTTAGGCTTTAATGTGGAGTCACAAGCCTTTTTGCCAGCTGATTCTGCCTGTGATATTTTTTATACGTTTTACTAACATAAAAAGAAATAAAAAAACGTATTTGTTGTTGCAGTGGCATCTCACAATGGCACTCTTGGATAAGTGAAGTCAGATGAATGAGTCAAAGGCAACAGATAGAAGCTCTCTCCTTTGCATTTATAAACACTGTTTTCTGACATTCCCATCCCTTTCATCCATGAAAACGCTGGTCAAAACATCTATTTAATTAATAAATGTTGAGGTAAACTGAGTAATTACTGGTTCTTCCTGCCTGGTTATTGAAATGATTGATTTAGAAAATAAGTCTTGGTTGAAAGACATAAGGTATATGGCAGTACTTGAATTTAAATGTAATTGTTCCTCCACTAGCTTAGGTATTTCTTCTGCCTAAGAATACAGAAACTACTTTTATTTTTTTTGTCACAGAAAAATTTTTCAGTCAGGACAGTTAGAAATAAAAACTTATTACCCTCCTTCTCCTTTTCATTAGATTCCACTGTGGATTAAGAACTACCATTGTCTCTTGTCTTTATCTGTTTTATCCTCAAAAAGACTGAGAAAAATCTAGTAGATTATCAAGGCTGAGCTGTTTGAAAGAACTAGAAATACTGCTCTATTATCACAGCAGGAATTTCCTAAGTGATGAGTTCATCATAGGAAGCACAGACATTCTCCTGGAAGGTAGAATAAAGGCTGTACCTGAAACTCAAAGGCAGTGAATCCTAATTTTGAATTGGTGCCAGGTCATGTTTTGCCAGACAAAGATATTAAAAATGTAATGCCAGTACTAACGAGAGATTTGGCACACAAAACATGAAGAATGTTACAGATTGTGCTGACAGTGTGACACTGTGTTTTCCTGGATGTAATCTGGGTATCACGAGAGTAAACTTGGAGCACTAATGAGAAAAATGATATTGAACTGGAAGAGCTGCTAAATATGCAGTAGCCACAGGGTTCCTGGAGTGAACTGGAACTGAAATGAAAACTGCAGTACTGAAAGTAACAGAGGGTAAACTAGGCACAAATACAGAAGGAAGAGAATCTCAGCAGGCAAAACTTGTCTCTGGTACCATGCTTGCCAGGACATAAAGGGCTTTTCTAATCATCCTCTGTTTATCCCTGAAGTACTGTTAAAGAGGAGCAGGAATCTCAAGTTTAAAGGGGCACATATCATTTCAGGATATAAACGAGTTTCACAACTGACTGGGAAAAGCATTGTATAAAAGTTGAACAGAAAACCTCTTTAGGAGCAAGAACTGAAATGCACGTTGGAGATACAAAGATCATCCTCTGTCTTCAAGATGTTTGGTTTTATTTCCTGTTGCCATTGTTAATTTTTGTTGGCCTCCTATTTGTATCAACTGCAGTTAGTGATCTTCATATGAAAATGCATATAAAATTGCTTGACCTTGATTCTTCTTTGGCCATCTCTGTTGGAATTCTTGGCTCTGCACTACAGGTCTAGACAGGAGACATGAAACCAAATAACTGACAGTCAACAGAATCTGAGAGTGTGCCCGATACTCACTTATTGAGACAAAAATCACAAATATAAAAAAATATAAAAGGTGTTACCATCACTAGAACTTCAAACAGAGTGTTATCTAATTAACCTCCGAGTCAGCATGCCAATGAATGTCCTTGTTCAACAATTCTCAGTAGCTTCTAGAGTTGCCTCTGGTATCCTGACTCCTATTAAACTGCTAACATCTTCAATTACCACTTATCTTATATGTAAAATTCACAACTGAAGTCATACTTAATTTTCCAATTCTGTGAAAGGGGAGATACAGAAGAGAGCAGCAGATAAGCAGCCTTTGTCTTTGGGGGTAGGACAACAGGGGAAAATACCATAACTCTGAAGCACCATGTTATGACTCTGTCCCTGCTGTCATTTATCTACACAGCTCTCCAGTTTCACACTGTTCAGAGGAACTCAGAGAAGAAAGTTTCAAGGTAGAGTAGACTTAACCATTTTCCTTTCCCAGTACAATACGATTTAATACTTAACCACACTTGGAGATAATGTGCAATTCAGTTTGCCTTGTAGTAATAAATAGCACAATGAAAAAAGACCAAAGAAAATTTAACCTGTGAAGAAAGAAGTCTACTCCACAGAAAGTCCTCCTCTATGCCATCTGCGACAATAAAATACAGTAAAGAAACCAGATCTGTTTTTATTTTTCCCCTTCCTCTCCACTGTCAAGTATAAGGATACTAAAAATAAAACAGCATGTTCTTACGGATTCAGAATTACGTCAAGCAGAAATCACTTCTCACTTTTAGTAAGAGAGAACTTATTTTTGGATGCACTTGAAAAATGTGCTGCAAATGAAGATTACTGTTTACTTTATAGATTAAATATATTTGACTAAAGTAATACATCACTGTTTGCTTGTAGCTGTGACGTTTTGGCAAACAGCACTGAAAACAGTAAGTTAACATCCAGAGCAACTACTATTATCTGTTTCTCCCTGCTATATTGTATTTTAACCTCTTTAATTCAGCCTTTTCAATAAGCACACAAAGGAGTAAATCTAACCTCCATTCAGCGCAAGGATTAAATCCAGGAAATAATTTAATAAAGCTCTACAAGAAAAATGACTTAACTGTTGAGGACAATACAGCTCTAATGTGTTTCATAACCAATGTCTTACCGACTGTAAGAGGGTCAGCGCACATGTCACTTCTGTTTTCCTTCCATGCCAGCAGGTACTTGAGGCTGACGGGATCTTCTGCTGCTACATGGCTGTTAAATGCCACCATCAGCTGATGACCCTTTGCAATGCCACAGTAAGCCTTTGTTTCATCCTCTAAGGGCACGTTGTTTAAAGCCTTTGCTGCCTCAGAAGCCTGACTGAAATATTCCAAAGCTTCATTATAGTTCCCCTAGTAAGGAAGAGAAAGAAAAAAAAAAAAGAATTTTAAAACTACTTGTAGTCACCTGTATTTTACCTTGTCATTAGTGCCTTCTCTGGCACCTCAGAGATGTTGCAGTGGAGGGCTCAGCCCGCAGAATGACTCATGGCAGGGCATTAAGCAAATCACTCTCCCTTGCTGTTTCTTGGCCCCTAAAACCCAGATAGCACAGCTCATATCCTTCTCAGGAACCGAATTGTTTCTTGGTTATCTGCATAGCATTTTGAACACACAAATCCAAGTATATCAATGTGTCAATACTGATTCCATCCAGGTCATATAGAAATTATCACTATTGTTTCATTACATTCAATATATCTGTGGGAGGAAAGGTCCTAATTTCTTGATAAATTTTAGAAAGTAAATCCTAAAAATGGAAAAAAAGAGAATAATGAAGTGATAGAACTCAAGCACAAAAAAGAGCACAAATTAAAACCTACATATTTATGGATGAAGAAAAGGGTATACCAAATCCCAGGAATTATTATAACTTAAAAAAAAAAAAAGAGAAACAGTAGGAGAAATGTAAGCCAACTGTTACTAAATAAAAAACCCAAATACTTTATTTCTTTAGCATACAGAACACAGAAATCCAACACTCAAGAATCAAGTAAAATGGAGTATAAACCACAGTAGATTATATATTAAGAGGAATTAAAGTATAACAAGAACTATTTTTAATGTGAAATACAGGGAAAAAACCCTCAACCCTCCTCAAATTTTTGACCAAAGAGGAATAAGTAAAAAACTAGGGAAAATCACGGTAGGCTGAAGGATACTGCTGAAAAGCTAAAATAGTTACTGGTGTATTTCTTCATCTTTTGCATATTTCTTCTTTGTCAGGAAACTACTTTGAGTAACCACCAGAGATGGAGTCAAGAGAAGAGTTGCAACAGCAAGCTTCTAATTTAAAATGTAGCATACCACCAAAACAGAGCACAAATGAAAGATCTGAAGAAATCTACAGGCAAACAGAATTAATTGGTGGGAAATAAATAACATCTCTGATTATAACTAGGCATTGCTTGAAAGGTAGTTGCTTTTGTGTTTGTATTATATGTGCCTGTGTACAGGAACTTCATGGTCTAGTATCACTTTTGTCTAATGTTTATTTCTTACAGGAATAAATCAGATGACAATTTTGTCAAGATTATTGAAAAAAGTTAGGAAGGAGGGTTTTTGCAAAGCTTGGAGGAATTTCAAAGGAACCTAATAATACTACCTGAGTGGTTATGTGATAGCAAATGGCATGAATTTTTCAGAAAATGTGAGATATTTCATACTGCTTGAACTATTTGTAACTTTCAGTGTGTTCTAATTTACTCAGACTCAGGAAGGAGTCCTGTAATAACATGGACAGCTCTGCAGTGTTTTCTCCTAATCACAAAATTGCTCTAATATCTGGTGAGGTCAAACAGAATACTAAGATGTATCAAGAATGCAGGAGAGAAAGATAGAGTAGATACAATCTATGTAAAGAAACAGTATATTAATTAATCTGAATGAAGTAAATACGAGCCAAACAGCAAATATAAACTAGAAATAGATTGAAAATTGCTACCAACTACACTAGAAGAATAAGGATCAATTGAACATAACTGAAGAGCAAGACATTTAAAAACTATCCCAGATGGCACTCTCCTCTTAATGGATTGTTTATGGTGACAATCTTCATCACAAGACTACCTAGAAGAAAGGTGGACATCCTTGTGAAAAAAACCAAAATCAACAAACAAGACAAGGCAAAAAAAAAAAAAAAAAAAAAAGGTTTTTCTCGGAGCAACTTGCTATGGAACTGTTTACACCTTTACACCTTACTCTGAAGGAATTAGTTCTGACTATGGTCAGAGCTAGACAAACTTCTTGTGGCAGAATCTACATGTCTATCATTAATACTTAGCTATAGCCTGCCTGCTTCCTGAAATATGCCTTTCATTTCTCCCAGTGGTGTGGGATTCTGCTGCCCTGATGGCACAAAATTCCTGACTGAAGATATTTTAAGAGCTGTCTCATCCTTTCACTCTCTGCTTGATTTAGTATGAGCAAAATTTTCTTCTGTACAGAAACCAAGAGGAGAGACTGCAACTGATACCTGTTGCACTTGATACCACTTTTTTGGGACCAAAATCCGTATAACTGCTAACATGTGACTATAATTATAAAAGGAAAAAAGTGAGAAATTTGACTGGTCTTTAGACTTTAATAGAGCAGGAGAGCAAGAGCAGAATTAGGCCTATGAGGACACAGCAATGAATAAAGAAGGATAATTCATAGGATAATAGATAAAGAGCAGAAACACTCACCTGTGATACTCATGAGAATTTTAACAGGTTAAGTGATGTAATTAGTGAGAGGAATGCAGGAAATCAGACTAAGAAACCTGAGAAAAGTGAAATGAGGAATGACAGAGTGTGTCATCAGAGTTTGCATATTAAGTAAGCAACCCACTTAACAAACTGGGAGGAATGAGACCCAGAGATTTTAGGAAACAAGAAACATCTGGGTAAACCAATCAGGGCTAGGAAGCAAACTGCGTTTACAGAATTAAAGACAGACAGTGAGATGACAGAACTGTAAAGATACAGCAACAGCATGGACAGAGCAAAGTGAATTTGGTCAACAGCACTTTGAGAAGAACAGGAAGAGTCACATCCTTGGTTTACTAAAGGTTCCCAAGGATAGATCTGGATATAAAGAGAGATGTCTTTGATTGAATGAGGAGGACAGTACTACTGCATACTCTATCACTGGGGAAAGCACAGAGTTGAAAAAAAATACACTAACGATGACTTAACTCAGAGAATATTGGCAATGGCAGCTGATACCAACAGGCAGTGACCCAAAAGGGGAAACGTTAATGTAGACTCAGTTTTGGCAAACATTGCTGACCATGCAGAAAAAAATGGTATAGAAAATAGGGAATTCCAAACTTGAACAATTTTTTTATGTTTAAATCACATATTTTATATAAATTAGTAAGATTAAGTTACTACACTTGTGCCCTTCTACACCACTACTCCAGTTCAAGGTAGCAAATTCTGAACTGAGAAGGAGAATTTAAAGAACAGTCAAAAAGAGGTTCATTCTTAAAATACTGCTTCCTACAGAGTTGATTATTATCAGTAGAGGCAGAAGGAATGAAATACAGAAGCAGTTAAACAGAACTGAGTTAATTATTTTTCAAATTCAGAGTAGAATAATTAAGCAGTGTTACACCATCCCACTTTCTTCTAAATTTCAGATTCATTTTAAAGTTACTTTAGCAAGCTGTCAAAGACTTTAAAACAACAGAAGCTATAAAGGGTATTTTTAATTTATTCATTGTGAAAGTGTTCCCTAATTTCCATATTGTTCAGTCTGCAGAACAAATTATTTTTATTACTTATCATAGCTAAATAATTTTGTGTAGTCTTTCAGCTCTAAAACAGATATTCAAGGGCTCAATATGAATCCTTCACTTCTGCAGTAAAGTTTTTCACCCTTCTGATTTCAAAACCCAAGGGCTACTGCACTACAAACACTGCATCCCTAGATACAATAAGCATGGAAAACATTACCCAGACAGGTAGCCAACAAATCTGTTCAGAAATTGGCACATAGGTCTGAAAGAAGCACTTCAAAAGCCCTTTGAAACTATGATAAAGGGAGTGTCTTAGTTACCTCCAGCTTAACATTTTCCATCACTGCCTATCCATTGATTTAACCAGGCCAAATCAAAGCTAGATGGAGGCACAGAGTAGAGAAAGGCCTTCCACTACAAAGACCTCTGACAAAGTATTTGCTGTGAGCACCAGTTTCATAAATTTGGCTGAGAGAATGAAGAGAAGAAATCAAGCTAAGATTAAAAATGGCTTATTAGTATGCAATGCAGTATACATTCATGTATAGTGCAATAAAATTTCACTTGCATTAACTGATGACTCTTTATGGGGAGATACAGCCCCAATGGTTATTTGGATATAGATTTTTCACAACACTGAAAGAATATCATGATCTGAATTTGGAGATTTTATTCACTTATTCCAGAACAAAACCCTATGTGTTAAATACATTGTGAAACTTTCACCTTTCCCAAAAAATTACAGCACATTTCATTTAGTCCCACAGTGCTTTCTCCTTTGGTAACTCTTGTAAGCTGTACCTGGATCAAATCCTCCTGGGTCACCTCACATGCAAAACCAGATTTTCACCATGAAATAAACCAAGTTGTTTGAGATCATTACCACAACTAGTACTTACTCTTTCATTGTGAACATTCCCAAGTAATACATTTGCATCCACCAGGCTTTGGCTTAGATGAGCGTTCTCAGCATCCTTCAGAAATGCTGCTAAGTACTTCATAGTTTCAGCTGATTTTCCCTGACTGAAGAGAATGACAGGAACAAAATTAAATATTTACTCAGATGGCTTCTCCAGATGCTGAAGACCTGTCCCCTTGTTCTGAAGTAACTTTATTTTGTGATGACTCATCCATGACTGGATTTTATTTCCAAATGGCCTCTAGCACTACCTGTGCTGAGTCCAGTGAGACTAGTCCACACAGAATGTTCTGAGGGCAGAACTGGATCCTTTCAGCAAAGTAAAACAGAAGTTTTCTTCAGAATATTCAGTCATATTTTAAGACCAGGAAAGAAAATGCAGGTGATGATTTAACAGGGATTTTGGACTTTTTTTTTTTTTTTCCCCTACTGAACAGCTGATACCATTTTCAATACAGCTGGACCTCACATCCTGGCAAAATAAGAGGAAGTAAGAAGGTTGGCTTTGCAGTAATTCTTTTTGTGCTGCTGTCATTCAGAACTGCCATTTCATGCTCTAGAACCCTGGTGATGCAGCAGCAGCTCCATAAGAACACTGCCTCTCAGTTCTGGGGGGTGATAGCCTTTCCCTGAGTGTTGCTCTTTGACTGGGTGGATCAAAGGTTGCCAGGGTCACACAGGCAAACCTATAAACTCTGCATTGCAGGTGTCATCCCCAAATCCCAGTGAGATCAGAGCAACCTGAGGTCACAGCTGAAGCTAAGCTGAAAATTGGCTAATGTACTTTGACAATAACATTTGCAGATCTCCTTTTTTTTTTTTTTTTTTTAATAAAGCCACTCATATTAACAATATAAGATCTCAGCAGTATGATTGCAAGATACAAGGTGGACATTTGTGCTCGCCTGTGAGTCAGGCACCACACTCTTTACCCTTTAAGGCTGAAGTGTTACTCCAGCTGACCTCAATATTAGCCATGAACTTGAGTTGTTAATGTAGGAGAGCATGCTAAATGTCAAGGCACCAAAGCAAGACAGAGAATCCAGTCTTAATTAAGAAATTCACAGAAATAGAAGTTTCTATAAGTGATAAAGAATTGTGATTTATTTTTTCACCATTTTAACCCACCTTCAAGTTATATTCCTGCAGCACATAACTGCCTGACATTTCTTTACATTGCAGTTTTTATTATAAACTATATTAGCAGTATGGGCCTTCAAAACCTGGCAGAAGTCTGCAATTCTCTGTTTTATGCTATCAAAGTAATTATTACAAGGCAGAGCCTGCCACAAAACAGGAAACACAGCAAAGCTTCACTGCAAATTTACAATATTGCAGTGACTATTTGTATGTGATGAGTGAGAGTGCTACAAAAGGATGCTAAAACACTGAAAACTAACATTCTTCAAACGTTCAAGTACATGCTTCTGTAAAGCTCAGTTGACAAAGCAGACTTGGATCTACTAAATGTCCCTAATGTAATTATTTTAATACCCTGAGAATACAAAATATACTGGACTGTAAACATTTGCCAAATGGCAAATAGCTTCTAAATTTTAGAATTAGAAACATACACTTTCAAATTTATTTTTTTTTTCCTGAGAAAATCAAATGTTTTCCCGCAGAAACACAGCATATGATTTATATAAGTTAAAGGACAAGGTTAAAGTGTTAGACAAATATTAATTCCAGTTTTTCTAGTTTTCTATATGCAGTGCACAGGTGCAACTTGAAGAGCATATTATATGGTATAATCATTAAATCCATTCAACCAGACCTTTGAGAGTTAAAAACATATATTCTGAGGAAAAGGACTCCTTGGTCCAAGGAATGAGAATGAAACAGTGCAGAATATTTGTGTATCAAGGTGATTCCAGTTTCCAATTGGGAAAACAGGACTGTTAACACCCACATCCCCTGACAACTGTCCAATTATGTATATCACACTTGGCCTACTGTTTGCAGTAGAAGTAATCAATAAAGGATGTGGTTGAGTGAACATAGATTTTGGTTGAACCAATGCATGAAAACTTAATCATTTACTCAGAGTGGAGAAATCAAATAGAGCAGAGATGAAACAGCCACTAAGGGGTTTGTTGATTGTGCCACCAAGTTTGTGGGCTACAGGCTGAAAGTAATAAAGCAAATGGAATCAGTGACAGGAGAAAATGTAAAAAGGTTTTCTTAATTTCATGAATTAATAGGAATGTTTTGATGCATTTTTGGCCATTTTTTATATTTCACATAAAAACCTATGCTCCATGTATAGAAAATAGGAAAATTGCCAGGGCATATAACCTCTTTCAGGAAAACAGAAATCCATTTGATACATATCAGAAAGATATTTCTCACTGTTAGAACTTCACTTATGCCAGCTAGCAATTGGTTGGTACAGTTTAACAATTTTTCAAAGGAAGTACTTTTAAAAGCACCACAGCTTGAGATATTTAAAGTATGCTAGAAGGATTACTGAAACACTTTATCCTGCACAGGGTCTGATAACATGATAAACAGGTCTTTCCTACTCAAAGGGCTAATATTTTATAGTTCCTTCAAAAATCTACATGTTATTTTACACAGCCATATACTTTCTATCTCCTTAGACATCACCGTCCTAAATGCATAAAATGTAATTTCCTAAAGATATAGTCATTCATGATCCCACAGAACAGTTATGATGACTTCAGCAGAAGAGATTACACATCTACAGCAACTCATTTTCCAGTTTCATGCTAAAATGCCCTATGAGATTTTTACCCCTATTAGACTTTTATGAAAATATGCACCTTTTATAGGATTGCTCATGTGATGGAATTGGATGTATAAATCATGTGTCCACAAGAAGTCATTACCATGGTGGACACCAGCAGAATAAGTCAACAACATGATGCTATTATGTCAGATTTTTTTTTCCCCTGGAAAATGACATGCCTAAGTGCACATGATAGAGATTTTCAGTTTCCCATGGTCTCTGGAAACATCTGCAGCAAAGGTTTCACAAAATATTCCAAAGCCATAGACAGATTTTTTGTGATTCTGGAAGGCTCAGTCACTTTCTCCAACCCATCTCAAGGAAATCAGGGCAAATTCTCATAGACCTTACGGCTATAACACATTATTTTTGGGCAACAGTCATCTTTTCTTTGTAAAGATATTATCAATCAAATTTAAAATTATTTGCACAGGTTTAGCCTAGATCAGGTAAAATATAATTAAAGAGAAAGTGAACCAGCTGAACATGGAGATTTAGTCACCAGCAGTGACAGAATAAATTGATGCATTTATCCAATATATATACTATGTCCAGCTCTGGAGTCCTCAGCACAGGATGGATATGGACCTGTTGGAAGGGGTGCAGAGGAAGCCACAAAGATGATCAGAGGACTGGAGATCCTCTCCTATGAAGACAGGATGCAAGAATCGGGGTTGTGGAGTCTGGAGAAGTCTCCATGGAGATCTTACAGTATCTAAAGTGAGCTTATAAGAAAGATGGGAACATTGTTTAGCAGAGCCTGTTGCAACAGGACAAGGGAAAATGGTTTTAAACTGAAGGAGGGTTGATTTAGATTAGATACAAGGGAGAAACATTTTACAACGACAGTGGTAATGGTAAAACATGGGAACAGGTTGTCCAGAGAGGTGGTGCCCCATTCCTAGAAACATTCAAGAGAAGGCAGGATAGGACTTTGAATAACCTCTTCTAGCTGAAGATGTCTCTGCTCATTGTAGAGGGGCTGGACTAGGTGACTTTTAAAGATTTCTTCCAACCCAGACTATTTTATGATTCTAACATTTTATGATTAATAGCTGCCAGGCTGTGCTACAGACAAGTTTCTCAAATGACTGAAAGTTGCTGAGAATCATTGTGACATTTTACAGCGTTGAGCAGTTAATGCCTATCACCTACCTAAAGCTCTTCAAAGCAAGTACATATGTAAGGTGTTTAATTGGGTAAATATTCTCATAGCACAACTACCAGACATGTTTTATAAAGATGTGACAGCCATTTTCCAGAGAAAAGGTTTATGGCTGGGTCTTCACCTGTGCAATAGATTAGCAGTTAAATCCCTGATCCTATACATGAAATTGAGTTCCTCCTTCACTTGAATCAATCAGAATCTTCCTCTTCTAGGAGAATGTCTTGAATACCAATCTGGGGAGTCTTCCTGCTCCTAGTATCCTCTCTTATTGCTCCTTATCTACTGTTTTCCCTCTTTTCCAAATTGCAGACTGGAAAGCAGTGAAACTGCCCAGTCCTGGGTAGCTAAAGAATGTTCCCAGAAAGTGTGGAGTACAGATTTGATGCAGAAGAAAAACACTGATCATTCTTCCTTAGCTCTGCTTTTAAGATAAGAATTTGCATGGGTATTGTCTATCAGATGAAGCGTTTAGCAACACGACTTCAGAAGGGCCACCAAATCTGTAAGTTCTGAGTAAATAAATATAGGTGCCCTCATTCCAGAATGCCTAAGTCACACAGAGAGGAAATTAATATGCATGGTTTACTAGGGATATTCTCTTGTCTGTCTTAAGTCACCCTCTACCCAGACTGCTGCTTTCTGTGAATACAACTAGCCCCTGAGAGCTCAGATAACCCATTGCAAAGCCATTCATTGTAACAGCTGGTGTTCTGGTAACTAAATCTTCCTTGGTTAGACTTAAGACACTTGTGAAAATGGTACCTGGTATTCTTATTCTGTTCTGTGTCTTTTTGAGTATCTTATTTAGGATGCTCAGAATATGTGTAGACATGAATTATGTATCAGAGAGCTGAAGACAACCATGGTTGTGGCTGGTCCCTGAGTGCTCTGAAAGGCCAAGAGACAAGGGATCTAACTCCAAAAGGAAATTTTTGCTCTGTACATTGAAATAAACCTTCTCCATAAACAATTTGCCAACCTCTATCATGCATCATATGCACTGAAGTCCCCAAACACAGGATGAATCAAGAAAAAGCTGCAACCTTCATTTTAAGCTCTTTTTTCCCCTACTTCATATGATAATTGCATTAGACTACTTCACGTCAAAATTATTTGTGTCAGAAGTTGAAGTAGTTTCAAACTAATTCACCTGGAAGATTTTAATGCCAGATGCTAAAATCAAAAATACTAAACACAAGCATTGTATTTTCAACAAATCTGTATACAGTTACACATGCACAAACCAGAAATGCCTCCACACGAGTCCAGTAAATGAACACTTGCAGTTCAGAAAATATTACAGTGAGACACTTAATGACGCTTGCTACATTCTTCAAGTTTTTCTGTCTTTTAAACCTGGAAAATAGGCCTGCATTTTTATTTTCCAGTAAGGTTCCTCCTAAACTTGTGAGGAAAAAAAAACCCAATAACTTAAAAAGCCCCCTAAAATGTGGAAGAAAAAGGGCATATTATAGTTTACAAGCAAAGAAAAGCTAGGAACATACACTTTAAAAAATGTGTACCCGTTTAAAATAACTTTTGATGAAAGGGTCACTTACTGCAAGAAGGGCACTGCTTAAAATTTAAGCAGTCAGTAATGGGAAGCGACAGACCTCTAACCACTTAAGTCTTTCACAGCTGAGTGAATCTGCACTGACAGTTAGACAGGGATATGCTAACCTACCTTGCCAGGATCTTAGCTGCAGCTGCATATGCTCTGCCCAGGCCAGAAGAATCACAAAGTGCTGTGAAGATTTCTAGAGAAGTGTTCAATATCTGTGAAATAGGAAAAAAAATAAACCCCAGGAAATACCATGATAAGAATTTCCACTCTTTTTCTTCTCCCCACCCCCCTCCAGTCTTTCTGTCTGCTTGGAACACAAAGCTTTTCCACTTCTACAACTTTTCTCTAATTAGCCATACTGGGTCTAGGGTTTTGATCACTACTTACTGCTGTTTGAAACCATTCAATAATTACAAATCAAAAAGATGCAACTTGCATTTAAATCCCTGTATTTTGTCAATTTGCAAAAAACAGAGGTACTACCTGATTTGCAACATAAATTCCTTTATCCATAATTTAAAAGATTTGAAGAGATTGTGCTTTTAGGAGTTTCTGGTATCTTAACACTGTATCCTTTGAATTCACAGTGTTTTAGAATGATATGCTGAAATACGACTTGCAGGTTTTTTGTTTTCTTTCTTTAATCTATCGCAACTCATCTTAGTACAATTCAGATGCCCCAAAATTAAATACGTTACACATTTAATCCATGTTGGTTTAAAGTACTGTAGATAACATTATTTTTCTGACTAATTATTCACACACAAGCAGATTGCTAACATTTGTTTGGAATGTACTCTATTATTATGAACCTTCCCATAACTGAAGGCTTATAGCTTCTGCATAGAAACATATGATCTTAATTGAATTTACCACTGATATCACCTGTATTGCAGAGTTTCTCTTCTCATCCATTTTTTTTTCCAATGGTGATGACAGGAGAGTGCATATAAAATTAAATCTTATTCTTTCCTCCCTCCTCTTTGTTGCTTGACCCAATCTATTACACACATGAGAAAACAGGAAATCTCCAAAGACTTTCTACGGAAATCCTTTTTGCACATTTCCAAGAAAGGAGTGGTGAATGTCATTTACCAGCTCTGATGGAGGATGGGAGATGCCCAGGGACATATGACAAGATCCTGCATGCCCCCAAGATGCCTGTTTATACTGAGGTAAGAGATAGGGCATTTTCTGTTAAGGTTGCATCCTTTGTCATTTGCACAGTGCATGGTTCAAAAGAAGACAACCTGTGTGTGCTAATGCTATAGATGTCACCATTTCTATCACTGTTTCTCACTACTCAGATTTTCTATTTCTTGAAAGAATTTTCCTATGTCCAGGAGTATCCCTGGGCATGGCTCTTAATTTTTAGCTATATAAGCTCTGTGTGCACAAAAAGGAGCACTTATTAACATGCACTGCCCTATTTTTCATCCCTCAAGTCGTTTCTTACCACTTGTGTTCTCATGTACATCAGCACTGCATCCTATGCTTGAAGGTCATTGCCAACTGAGCTATCAGTGCATTAGATATGACAAAAAGAGTAGAAAGGCACCTCAGTTAGGAGGTTGTCACATCAGTTCAGAACTCACCCTAAACTGAATGCACACTTAACCTTGTCAGGGCCCACAGTGGGTCCTTCTAATAATCTAGGATGGTAAAAGAAATGCACACAAGTGTCCAAAAAACAGTTCCTGGTATTGGATTTAACTCAAGGGACCTACAACATTTGTTGTAATAATCATGCCCATATTAGAAAACCTGCCATAAGAATGTCAGGAGGTGTCAAAAATTTTATGTACTGGACTGAAATCACACCTAGTTTAAACTGGCCTCTCCAATATTAAGCTAGGACACAGGGCTTCTACTCATTACTATCCAGCACAGAAAGGTTACTTAGGCACCAAAGGTTTTGGCTACTGTGCCTTTTTTTTTCTATCAAAGCTATCACAAAGTCTAAAAAGGTACAGATAAAATCAAGGAAAAACCATACATGGAGTAGCTGAAGTAAAAAGCTCGTTCTCTGCATCTCTGCAACAGCTGTGAGAAAGATGTAAATAAATAAAGCCACTCATTCATATTGATGAAAAGTGCTCATTTTGGTCCCAGGTTACTACTACTCTACACAAATCAGATATTTCATTCTAAATAATGATGAGATAACAATAATTAAAGCATCTACACGAAACAGAAGAAATCTTGATAAATGACAATAGAAAATGTACTCCTTATCTCTATTTCAAATGACTCCCCCAGCTACAGATAACATGTAGGGACACAGAAAAGAACACATGCTTGATGGAGAGGAGCTGTGTGGTGCCCCTGTATGCTCCAATTAGCCAGTATCCATGCGTAGGAAGTGAGAGGGGTCTCCTCACCTACAGTACATACCTCACCTGCAACATTCAGGACAGAAAAAGAGATAGGGCAGGATAAAATGCTGGATTAAAATGTCAGCTTTTGAGGATTTCACCCAAAGTCTCTTGCAATTAAGACACAATTGAAATGGAAAACTACAAAGCCTGTCTGCTGGCAAATCAAGTAGGATTGACACAGTGATGCCTGTCAGAATCTGTAAACTGCCTGAAAACAACAAGTGGAAAGGAAAACTTTCCTGGATACGAATAACCAGTCCATCTAACTGGGTTCATATCATTTGTATCTAATGGAATTTGTAGTCTCCCAATGAAAGTATTCCTACCTTTAGACAGAAGCATAACCAGAAATGGGTATTCTATATATATATATTATATTTTGGGCAATTTGTTCAGAGGATTGTGACATCCAAGGAGGAGGTGGAACATGTTAATACCTATATCAGTAACGTACACTAAAAACAGTGACTTTGGGAAATGCACAAATTTAGCTGAATTTCCTCCTCAAAAGTTAGACAAAGTTTTCAGAGATTTAGAGTTCCTGAAGGGTCAAAATGTCCTCTAATTCTTTATATTTCACTTTTTTTTTTTTCTCCTTTTTTTTTTTAGAATTACCTTCATACAAAGAGTTTTGAAGAAGGAAGCTGTTGCAATATATTTACCCTGATCATGCTAGGCTCCGTTAAAACATTATTATAAAATTTCTGTATGGAAGAGACTATCATGCTCCTAGTGGGAAAAATTGTTGTATAAGATGTTAAACAGGCTAGAGTAATGTACAGTTCTTTCTACCTCTATATAAATACTGCACTGATAATGGGTATAGTCTAGTTTCTGGCTCTATGTGACCAACCACACTGATTATCTCAAACTTCTGACTTCTGTGGGTCTGCAGTGGAAATACTGGTTTGCAAAAACCAAATGGCATGAAAATCAAAGTCTAATACAGCAATGAACAGTGGGTTTCAATCACTTTTTCTCATCCATGGAGGACGTGGGAAGGTGGCAGGGTGAAGAACTTTGTCTTCTGTGTAGTAGGTAACTTTCCCACATGCCATCTACTCTTATTTTGGCATATGTAGGGAAAAAAAAAAAAAAAAAAGAAAGAGGGGAAAAAAGGAAAAAAAGGAAAAAGATGCTTTCATGGCTCAAAAATAGAAACAAAACAAAACAAACAAGAATGTATTGTACAATTTCCCTCATTTTCTTGCTTAGCACTAAAAGCTGGATGGAGGCGGACCTGGGAGGAGGAGAGCTATTGTGGGAGCATCCATTCACAAAAATCACCTCCCATCCCAGGTCTTTATAAGTCTATTGTGGCTACAACTAGTTGCAGTGTAAAAATAAAATAACAAGCTCTGTTAAATCCTCAAACTAGAGCCTATTTGTCATATAGATCTTGCACTAATTCTCTAGATAATGGTGAATTTCATATTTACCTCCTCTGCCAAGAAAAATATTAGTCAGATCTCGGGCCCAGATTTACTTCTCAGTTATCTCAGCATTGTGCCAGAATGACACTCCTGGGGTTATTCCATTAATATAAAAGAGATACACTAGCTCCTCCCACAATACCTCCCCCTCTCAGAATCCCACTCTTCATTTTTTATTGTTGCCACACCTGTACTTCCTTTTATATGTACATAAAAACATGCACACACTCCATCAGGATACACCGAGGACTCAGACAAAAGGACAGAGATTGTGCTAAACAGTCATACATCTGGGGATAATGGACAAAAGAGTAAAAATCAAAAGTAGGAATTTATGTTAAATAACGTCTATCCAACTCAAGATTAATGCTACTATCAGTATTTCACTGTTTCAGAGAAATATATTACTCTGCCAGAAGCACAATGAGCTAATATCAATTTATAATACTGCAACCTTAAAAAACACAACCCCATAGTTTCACTCTCAGCTTTATCCTTGATATTATTGTCAAACATTATTGGAAATACATTTATTTTGATTTCAGAAGATCTAGCTCTGCTGAGCCATTTCACAGCTGGTGAGCAGTAAAGATGCTTCTGCCTCATTTACAGATCTTGAACACGAATCAGGACAATCAGCTGGAACATTAGTCAGAGAGATCACTAGCTAATGATTTCTGACAGGCGCTGCACTCGCAGGCCAAGGCCCAGCCTGGCTTGCAGCATCTGACAGGATTTTTCTGAAGCCAACAATAGGTGCTGGTAGAAAGACAATGCAATTGAGTGAGACTACTGGCCTCATACCACTTAATACTTCTTAAACACTTCCAGAAAAACCACTTAGTTCTGATGGTCACTAAATAATCACTTTGATACAGTCCAGTGAAAGTAAAATAGAACTGTGTGCACAGGCATTTTGAAGTTCAGTGAACTCTGACTAGTAGCTCTCCAAGAAATGCATATTTAAAAATTACTAAAAAAACTTAGTCTTTTTACTGTAATTTCAGTGGTTACACACCTGTGGCAATGTTGAGTAAGAGACGTTTCATAACAGAAACCCAGATCTATTCTTATTCTGGGCAAAACAGTGCAGGAGGGGTTGGACAACAATAAGAAAATCGTATTGTTTCGTGTAATGTATTGATCACAATGAGCAGAGCTCATGGATCTCATGAAGATCACACACCAATATCAACTGAATGGCAGGCCACAGCCTGTTAAATGCCGAATGTATTCAGGTACAGTGAACATGCAGGGTAGAAGCAAAACAGAATTCTGTCTGCAAGTTAAGGGATACAGAAATTGGGTGCCACACTGAGAAAAGAGGGAGCAATCCCCAGTTTGCCACAACTGGTAGTTCTCTCACATTTCCCACACCTGAAAGCCACCAACTCATCCTGTGAATGTTAACTCCTTGCCCTTATCCCATCCAATTACACTGGACCGTACTGTTTTGATAAATAAACAGAAAAAAAACCCTGAACAAATGGAAATGCACAAATGTTGTCATTCCTCGTACAGAGAGAGAATTTGTCTGGAATTGGCCCAACTGCTCTGTTCCAGAACCGCTATTTCCAGGGACTTTGCCGTAGCTATTGGGATAATCCATAGCATAAGCTCACATCTTGGAGCAAGGGAATTAGGGACAGGGGAGAGAAGTAGAAGAATCCACCAAGAAGTCTGTCCAAGTCAAAGGACAAAGTGGAACACCCATGTTGAAGACTTTGCACAGGCTCTTGCTGGGTCGTGGCTGTCACCTCGTTGCTGCTTGGCTCACACTCCCTGCGGGTAACTGCTCCATCCAGTCCACACTCCCCCCTCCCCTGATATACTTGGCTATTAAGAGCAATGTTTACCTTCATGCTCTATAAATGCACAGCAACACATGCTTCGGGTTACTCGTGTCTGCATCTGTTTGAGGGATTAAAGGAGGGAAGACAAACATTTCACTCATTCCTTAACAGTCTACCAAGATAAGACCTAGGGCTCTTTGCCTATATCAAGTGTTACTTGTATTCTTTGCATAATATTCAGAGTATGTACATTTTGCTTTGACTCTAAATGGATGATATGTAAATACAGGTAACTAATTGAAAAAGTTCCTTTCCCCAGTGTAATTTCAAACTTCTCTTGGCTTCCACAAGGTCAGGAGTTCACCTTGTATGCTTCATTTTGCTGCCCAGGAAACTTAAGAGAGATGAAATGTACAGATGATTGAATAAACATTAACTTGTGTTCCCATCCTTCTTATTTATTCTGTATTAGTTTCTGTCCTTAATTCTGGGCTTCTGTGCCACTAATAATAATTCTGATTCTCTACACCAACAACTTCGAAGGAATGAATTAATAATTTTATTATTTCCTAACCTCATAAAGGGTTTTATTAAAATAAATAAAATAAAAAAAACCATCCAGGTGTTTCAGAGTAAAAAAAAAACTATGCAAACATCAAATGCAGGTATTTTAGTTTGCTATTATTGTACAATTTGAAATCTTTACTGCAAAAGACATTACCCTAGTAAAGGTTGTTGCAATCTTTATCTAGGATGGGAACGTAATGTTTTCCAAACCAGCCATTGTTGACATATTTCTTCAAAATAAAGCATGGCTTAACAGTCTGGAGTGATGAAGTTTCATCTGTTACCCTTTAACAGCAATATAAGAGGGAAAAACAGTTGATGTATCCTTTCCATCCTGACAGATGTGACAATAGCTGGAAACACTGTGCCTGCCAAGAGCTTTTATCAAGTATGTTATAACAACTAGTAATAAGTGTAAATAATAAATGGCTACGATCTTATGGGAAACGGTGGCAATACTAAACAATTTTTGGTGCTTGCTGATGGGAGTCTGCTAGTCTTGGAATTCCCTGGCTTCCCAGTAGAGTTTTGGCCTGACAATAAACAACAGTTTAATACTTTATCTAATCCCAGCCAGGAGGTAAGTTCAACAGCGAGCTTTTGCAGATGTTCACATCCAATAATCTATTCATAATTGATGAAACAGGGAGGTCAGATGTAATGGTTGCTACTATTCCAGCAACAAATAAATGGTTATTGACAAAACAAGGCAGTGTGGCGCTGAGTGCTGAACAGTGACAAGCATGAAACAGTGCTGAGACAGAAGTAGTGATGTGAATACAGCCCTTCATCCCAAGAATTCCTCAATGTGATGTGTGGCACGAGGGCCACTCTGACACATAAGCAGATGGAGGTGACTTGTAAAGGAAAAAAGAGATTCTGCAAGTACGTAACAGACAAAGGCAGAGCAGGAGAAAAGAACAAGGAGAAATGAGTGGAGAAGACTGGAAATTTAGGTAAGTGCAATAACATGAATTGTTTAGAAATGTTTTTGTATAGCAACACTCTGATCCATGTGTCTGGACTGTTTTTATCAGATTGCTCTGTCTACAGCAATGTAACCTGGCTGTCAGATCACTGTAGCCTGCTAAGACATTAATATCATACTATATGTATGTGCATGCTTAAATGTCCATTACTTCTTAGACAAAGAACCTATAAATACTGTTTCATGTTTATTAATATCTTTAGTCCACCCTTGAACAGATATTTTTAACTACACAAAGTTTTCCTAGCTAAAAGCAAACAAACTGTTAAAATTTGCATAACACAATGGTAAAAAGTGCAGAGATAAACTGGAAAAGTATAAAAATAATTTAAGCCAATTGAAAAATATTAGTTTTCTGCAAACCACTATGGAAGTTACGGAAAAGTTCTAATTCAGCCAAAAACCTTATATTCTAAGTTTTAACCCATATAATGTAGTAAAAGAATTAATAGACTGTTCTTATTGACTGAATAAAACTTGAGTCATTTACATGCAAATAGACACTTGAAATCTTTTGCATCCATTTCAGTGCTAAAAGATAGTATTTTTACAATGTTTACTGTGTAATATACTAGTATGAAAAACAGCAGAATGAAATGGTGGCCATTACTGCTATGTGTAGTCATAAAAAGATTTCAGATAGAAATATTTTAAATATTAATATTACTAAAATCATTTAAAGCACCGAGGAATGTGAAATCGATTTATTTAGAAGTACAATTTATTTCACACTTTGCTACCAATTCTTTTGATCAGCTCTGAAATAATACATAAGCAGAAAGCAAAACAGCAAAACAAATTGCTTCTAGCAAGGAGGCAGGAAGCTCTAGGTTTTACACTGGCACGCTTTAGTGTTTTAACTTCTCAGGTTATTTATCTACCAAAGGATGAATTTTAAATTCCTCAAGATCTAATGACAGAATCAAGACCTATTCTCCCATCTAGCCAACGATGGTCCTGATCAAGCAAGGTTGTTATGCATTTGCTTACACCAGAATGTATGAGTTGTCCCTCCAAAGTCAATGAGAATAACTGAATTGAAATTTAAACACATTTTTAATAAATGAATTGCTGTAGCTCGAACTATACCAATTTGAGAAACCAATCTAATTTTAAAAGCCTTACTTTACAGAATATTTTTTTATAACCTGTTCATTAGAATTAACAATACAATGGAAAACAAAGCCTCCCAGATTATGAATACATTTGCATTTAAGTACTGAAATTCCTGAATTTATATAGTGTGGGCACAAATGTTCCATTTCTCAAAATACATTAAGAGACTGACTTCCATAACTTCATTATCTAATGGAATTAGAAAATCTCTCATACAGTTTTCAGCCATTTGCTACAACCCTGGGTATAGTACATGCAGATTCACTAATGGATATACACTAATGGGCTGACAGTTCCCAAGATCTTGCACACCACTGTTTTTCAGATAACAAGCTACAAACTTAGGCATACTATGACTACCTCTTTCCCTCAATTATATACAGCATTTAGGTTCTGAGGTTTAGCACACCAAAGCTAGAAATCCAATAGAGTCTAAAGTTCATAAGGTAATTAACCTCTGTAACATACAGTTGTACTGCATTTTCTTTTTTGTTCCTAGCCTGTGAGAATGAAGTGAGTGGAAACTTGTATACTGGAAGGTATTTAAAAAAAAAAAAAAAAAGAAAAGAAAAGGGAGGAAGGGAAGAGAAGTAAAAAAAAACAAAAAAGGAAGCATTTTTATTACTACTCTAAAAAAGTTTCAATAGAGTACACAGAAAAATCCTAGATCATATTTTTTAACCAACAAAATATAGTTGGAGTCTTAGAAACCTCAGTTGAGTTAAGTACACTAATTGTAACCTTCTTTCCCTTAAAACACAGTGTATAGCTGTGTTCACAATCTGGCTCCTTCCCTGCCTGGGAAGGCATAAGGAAGAGCCATTTGCACTGGCCATACCTGGCAGAGAACATGCAGAGATGGTTCCAACCCAGAAACTGTATCAAAAAGGCAGGACCTGAGCAAAGGCTCCATGACTGCCAAGTGCTCTGCCCTCCATGCCGTGGTGAAAAATAGATGTGAAAATATTTTTATTCCCTTACAGAGCACTTTAAGGGATTTTCACGGCTTTGTCTTCAATGCTTCGACAAACTGGAGCTGAGCAAACCTCCAGTAAGGGACAATTACAATTTGCCTCCTTAGAGTTCAAACATAAGACCCAGCAACAATTTCATGGAAATGATTCAGAGTAATACAAAGAATTCTCTTGATCTCTAATTCTCTTGATATCTATTATTATGCAAACACACTTTTACTGATGCTGCACTGCAGTCCTTTCCAGTTCTTTGCAAACTCATACAGAAAGTGTGTCTGTGTGTGCAAGTGTGTGCGTGTGTGTGTGTAAGGTAATAATAAAACCTGTCATTTTGTAGCAGATATTAATAGGCTTTAAGTGAGACTGCATAAACCTTATAAATATATATAACCCCAGAAACTTTCATACTGTTTTGGAATTAAGAACAAACAAAACAATGTCTTGCAGGCATAGGCCCCAAAACTGAGGGTTTAAATGTTTTCTCACCAACTTGTATTCAGACTACTGAGAACACCAGTGGCCAGATAATCCTACATTCTGAAAGGGTGCCATAGATTTGTCTAATGGATTGTGCAGTCAAACCTGCAACTCACTGAGGTTTTCTTACTCTTTTGGGATGTAAGAAGGAGTAAATTGAAAATTGCAATGGATGAGATGGAAATCCATCCATTTATGGTTACTAGTGTGGTTTTTTTTGTTGTTGTTTTTTTTGTTTGTTTGTTTGTTTTTTCTTTTTTTTTGTTTGTTTGTTTGTTTTGTTTTTTTTTCCTTTAAATATTGGTCCCATAAGAAAACATGAAAATGTGATAATCTGATTTTCTTATAATCAGGTAATAGATTTTTTTAATGTATTTAATATTTTTTGTTTCTCATGCTCTAAAATTTTGTATAACTTGAGTTGTAATTGTGCAACAGAGTGCTTTCTTACAGAGGATATTCTCGTGGCACATTTATAAAAATGTGATAAAAATCCTTGATAAAAATCCAGTTTACTGAGGGGAGTTATTGTGATGCCATTAAACAAGCAAAAGGCAATCTGAACCACAGACAGTACCATGTTTCAAGGCAAGTGTAGTGGGCACCATAAAAGCAATGTGCAAATCTGTGTGGTGTGCAGAAGAATTTGAAGGAAAGTAGCATAACTGCATCTCAAGGCTACTCAGAACTTTTCCCTTTCTTCCCCCTCCTGGCCCCTAATAAGAACTTCTGCCCATCTGAATTCAGTATCCTTANTTTTGGTTGGTTAGTCATTTTAAAAAATGGTTAAGATAGGAAAAGCATTATTTAAACTAAATTAACAGAAGAAATGCTTCCTTCTCGAAGACAATGTTAACTTTCAGTCTTTCTTAACTTTTAGAATTAAGTGCTAATTTAACAATAAGAAATTAATTGAATGATCAGACATTCACCTCTTTTCTGAAGTTTCAGGTCTTCTTTAAGATTCTCAACAAATAATATTTAATTTCTTAATGCCCTCATTACATGAGTCAGTATACTTTGTCAGGGTAAAGTTTACTCCCAATGCTAATTTTCTCACATAATTTTGTTTGTACTGTCTTCACCAATGTATAGCAGCAGCGTGACCCTTCAGAAACATGAAATTTTGATCAGTTTCAGAATTGGCACACACCTTTCTCTTTACATCATCTATTGTGAGTATCAACATCAATCAGAAGTGTCTAGCTTCAAAGGTGACTCAGAGTTTTGTCTGGTTTTTCATTCCTCAGATACAAAAAATGCTAAATCTCTACATGGCTACAGTTTTAAGAACAATGTAGAAATCATTTTGATGAAAGTGAAGCCTCTAGGAATGATGAGACCTTTCTTTAAACTAGCATACCAGAATGTTTTTTCAAGCACGCTGATGCCATTTGCTAAGCTGAAAATGTTACACTTCATTACTAATGGCTAAATATCACTCAGAGATGAATAAAGGAAAATCTGACAGATTTAAAATAAAGAAGGTGGAAGTAATTTCCACTGAATAGTATCTTTCGATCTGTATTGTGTGACTTCATTTCAGTGTTTCTTTTTGTGGTAACAGCACTGAAAGCTTAAACCTATACTCAGTGGCAGTAAAGCCAGACAGTAAACCCAAACCCAGATAGACACACTGACAGAAATACGTCTTGAAGTTCAGCCTTCTAGTAAAGCACTAGAATAGTAAGCAAAACTCACAGGAATGACGCCCATTCTTCTCAACTACTCTCCACAATGTTTAGGAGAAAAGAGGATAACATTCAGTCTACATTTTGGAGTTCTTTTACTTGCTAAGATCCTCCTTGATTCACCCAATCCATACATACATACATATAGGTACAATCTATATAGCGACATATAATAGATATGCTTAGATAAAATCTAAGTTCAGAATATCTGCACCTCAGCTACGCTTATATCCTCTCTGCATGAGTTGAGACAAAATTTCTAGTTGTTTTGACATAGAATTTTTCAGAAATTAAGTTTATGGCCATAAATCACCTCTGATTACTTTAATAGGGTCATTTTGAATGTGAAGATGTCTTTGTAAGTTCATAAATTTTCTTGATCATTTTGTGCCTGTGGCTTGTATATCGTAATTCTGACAATTCATGCAGACAGCATTATGCCATAAATTAGCACATTTAGTTTGACATGAGCCTCTGTAGTCACGAATAATGCCTCTATTTTTAAAATATGTAACATATCTGAAACACAGAATTTAATACCCAAAAGAAAACAATACTTAAAAAAACCCCTAACACTTAGATGAGGAATGAGGACTGGATTTTTCCTAATGATTTGGGATGCAACTCTAATTCAAAGAGAAAAAAATCCATGATACCCTGCACTTTGAAGCATTCTTGAAAGCCCAGTCTAAAAAAAAATCCCACATCAAGCATTACATTACCTTATGCAAGATTTCTAATGACACAGAAGTGTTTCACTTAATACTCAGCTTGTATAATGAGAAGAATAAACAAGCAAAGAGTAACTTTTACTTAAAAAATATGGAGAATGGACAAAATTGATAATGTTTAAGATAAAATCTATATAATGTGAATTATCAGTGTTTTGTGGGAAAGCCATTAGGCTTGATTATAAACCAAATGATAGGAAAAATATTATGAACATACCTCACTGCTATTGAACATAATTAGTTCTCAGGCTTTTAAACTTGCACACACTTATATTTTTACATCCACTGAAATCAATCATATATATCAAATAAAATTAAACTAATTTATACAGATTATACACCAAATCAAATCACATTAGAAAAAACACCAAGTGCCCAAAAATAACCCCCCCCTCCAACAAAACCAGCCCATTCAATACAAAGTGACTGCATATTTTTTATAGAATAGGCTGCAGCTTAATCACTTCAACCTTTAATTACTGCATCAGATAATGACTATTTTGAACATATGCTTCTCTGCTCTGCTAGAAGACATGAATGAAAGAGAAACAAGTTCATATGCATTCTACTGTGTGTGCATGTTGGGGGAGGGGGCAGCGGGCTAAAGAGCAAAAGGAACCAAGTGGCAACAATTGGAGGAAATGGTGTCTGTAACAGCTGCTCCTTTCAGATTCCCCTAGAAGGAGACTGCCTGAGGTGGACTACAGCACAAAAGGATAAAGAAGATGAAAACTGATGCAAAGCAGGGAAATAACTGCTGAGACCCCCGAGTCTACATCCGAATAGTCCCAAGCTGTGTGGCAAGACCTCTTTAGCATGCTACAGAAGCTGGTGATGAACTACATATTACCATGAGGCAAACTGGCTCCAAGCAGTATTGTCTGCATGTTATGTGTAATGATAACCAGTGCTCCTCTGGGAACAGGAGGCAATGATTTCATCTCCGTAAGCATCTGAGCTCCCCTTGGATAAAGAGACCATTAAACTGAGAACAGAAGGGTAAATTTTAGGCAATGATTTCCAATTGGAGAGTGAAGACAACTTGTGCTCTACACTACTGTCAACCTCTGATATTTTGCTGCTCTCTATGTTGATCGCTGTTAAGGACAACAGGAAATAAAACTGGATCCCTTTTTCTTAGTCCTATAGCACACATTGTGTGCTTGATAGGTTTCTTATGTAGTATTATTGAAAATGCCATTATTTTAGGAAATGCCTCTATATTGTTGACACTGAAAAGTATTGGTATTTTCACTACTGTTAAAATAACATTTTATACTCTTAACATAATGTATCATTGGCTTTGTACTACAGAGACCTCTTTTCCCCTATTAATATAATTGAACATTGCTTTCCTTAACTGTCACAGGGTTTTGTAGGACTAAAAACAACAGGCACAACTTATTATCTATATGTTTTAAGTTAACAGTAGTACATTACAAAATTCAAGGTTTCAGAAGCTTCCATAAAAATAATTCTGCATGCAACAAAAAGAAATAGAACTTCCAAATGATTGCTGTAACTTTTTGACAAGAGGCATGGGGGAGCAATGAAAGGAAAGGAGGAGACATAAAATGTAAGCACAATTGATCCTGAAGAGACAATGTCAGGACACCTACTATTTTTGACACTTTTGGGGGTAGTTTCATCCTTTGTATATCCTGGAGACTTGTTCATTAATTAATTTCTCCTGTGATAGAGAGATCAAACGTGTATGAAGGTATCTTTATTTAGCACATTTTATAATCTTCATAATTCAAACAGTATATTGTGACTGTCAGAAAATTAACAGAAAAGTTGCTCAGGCAAGAATGCCGACACACTTGTCAGCAAATAAACTGCAATACAAAAACTTCTAGTCTAATCTATCATACTATGTTCCTGGGAGAGATCAAACATCATATTCTCCTTGCTGTTGCAACTATTAGATACAATTATATAAAATTATAGGGACCTCTTTAATTTTGAAATACTTTCACATTCAGCTACAGACTTTAATTGTGCCCGATGGGAGAACAGGCTCCCATTTTCCAGAATTCAGTTGATTTATACAGAAGATAGGCCTATCAGCATGGAAGAATTATGTATAAAGACGGTCAACAACTTCTAGAAAAATCTTATGACAAATGACCAAAAGCACGTAAAGGACATTTTGAGACAGAAATCTAGAACATCTCCTACTCTGCAGAAGCCAAGCAAGTAATATTGAAACGTATGTGAATTCATTTTGTGACTTCTATTGTCTATTTCTGAAATAAATAAACCACCACCACAAACAACCGCAACGAATGACCTCCATAAATCATGCTCATTATACAACACTGAGTCATTCTGCAGTTAAAGGAACAAACAGAAATCATAATTACGCAGCTAATTAATGGCAATAATCATGGACAAAATATTCAAACAAATTAATTTTCCACAAACGTTTCTAAGAGGATCATGGAGGACAAACAAACCAAGTTGCCGTTTATCTGTCCTCTCACACTGAATCTATGAGGATGTAGAGAAATCCTCCTTCCAGAAAAGAATTCCACATGTAGAACTCCCATCATCTTAGAATTATTAAGGCTCAAGGGAAACATGAGGAGTTTGAACTCAAGTATCAGCAGAAGAGATTGCATCATTGTTACAGCTTTTCATACCAAAAGCAATTCATACCTCTTCCAAATTCCTGATATTCTGAAAAACTCAACATGTGAATTGATATATTTTTCAGTGTTGCTCAGAAAGACACTGTGTCAAACTAATTTGCAAAACTGGTATTTCATACAAAACCCTAACTAAATAAAAACTGTTTTATATATGCATATATACAGGAAAAGAAACGCTAGTCACACATAACCTGAATTGTCAGCTTAAGCTATTTCTACAGATCGAAGTATGGAACGCTGGACCACCAGCAGTTCTGGACTTTATTGAAACCATAAATGCTGAGGCCACATGGAACCCTGCTTATAGAACTAGATACAGTTATGAAAGGTCTGTGAGCCAAGTCTCTCCAAGTCTTTTCCACTCTCCAAATGCCTAAGACACCAAGGAGGCAGAGACAGGCATTGAGAAAGCTAAAACAACTATAAAATAAACTTACTGATAAGGCTGCCCGTTGTTCTCCAGAAAAATGATATGCTAAACTTAAGCAATATGCAGCTTCTCCTTGTGTCTTCATATTGCCCCCTAAAGAAAGGATTCAAGTTACAGTTACCAGCATCATCTGAACAAAATTACGTCAGTGCAGTTCTGCATGTTCTTAAATAACACAGATGTTAAAATACTGTAGGACATTTTCCCTGCTCCTTACCCCTGCCATTTCTCTCTTTTCAAGAATATACAGTGGTAATTAAAAATAGGGGCTATGGATTTAAGCAAAGTTCACTAAGAATGTTAAGCAAAGTCAGAGAAAATATCTTCCAGTAATGAAGTACAATCAAGTTAACATGTTGCACTGTTCTCTGTCATTAATTGTTCAATAATAGTCCTATTGTCTTCACTTTAGAAAATCATAGTAGTCTATATATACTCAATTTGCAAAATAAAAAGTACCTACAAATATGTAATACACCCTAATATATAAACACAAGATATATGTTCATCCATACACTTTGCTAACATGAATATTAGTGAAACACCAAGAGAGAACTGACAGTACACCAATTTCATCCCTCTTGTTCTCATAGCTATTTTACAAGCTAATGTATTCTAAAATAGCTAAAAAACGAGGTAATTTATTCTTTTAAGCAGTAGTTAGAGAAAATTCTGCACAGGCAGTTGATGAGGTACATCACACTTTTCCATGCCAGGTTTTATGCCACTGATGCTGACCTAACAAACTGCTTGCTGGGTTTTAAAAGCTATTTAAGCCTCAATAGAAAATCATCCATTCAATACTGAAATAAATATAAAATAAGTATATAAATTCTTCCTATTTTACACTATACTCAAAAAAGTTTCCCTCCAGAACATCAGTGTCCATTAGAAAAACATAGATAAACCTGCATTAAAAACCAGCCAAAAATCTTTCTTTTGCTCAATATCAATCTGCTTCAATACATTAAATAGTGAAAAAGTAACCTGAAGTATAACGGCAAATCAGGGTATTTTGTACAATGCACAAATAAACACAGTTGCAATGAAAAGGGAGATTATCTGCTTACAGCTGTCAGACTAATTCTTTCTGTCCAAACACACAGAAGGCTCCATCTAGTTCTGGAACTCTGAATTATGGTAATTGCTGAGGCCATAGCAATGCTCTATCTAGAGTACTTAATAGGTTACTTAAAATTATTAAAAGCATGTAAATCAAAAACCTCATAATTTTTTCCAACATTCAATATCTACTAAGAGGCTTAATAAGGCAAAAAGATTCAGAAATGCAGTTTTACAGAAGAATAGTAAGTTAAAAGTTGCTAGGGATGTAAAAAACTTTCTTCCTTGCTTAAGAACAGTCTGAGAATCTGAAGTGGGTAACATCTAATCCTAATTCATAAAACACATAACCAGAGATGATGGTCCAGAAGGACACAATGGACAGAAGGCATCCCATTGGCTTTTGTGCTCCGGAATGAGGACTGAAGAACTCATCAGAAAGAAGTTCTAAAGTTTAAAGAGAACAACAGCAAGTATACTGAGCATGGTGATATTTAATGTACACCTCAGGAAGTTGTGGAAGGGATTAATTTGAAGTAATACCACTGGAACATCTGCCTGGTCAAAGTAAGTTTTGGAAGATATCAGGTCCATTTTGACAATCTCTTAATTTCCAGCAGTTTTCACTAGCAATAAGAAGTCATTGATGGAAACTTTCAACAGTCCTTCTAGCTACCATCGTAAATATTAGCAGCAGTAATTTTACTCCAGCTGTGATGCAAACATGTTTTATATACAACAGCTACAAAAAACCTAAAAGCTTGTATTTGATCAACAGATGCAACTGAAAAAAATGGAGATGTTATTTGCAACATGTATCCTTCTTCAGCTGCTTGATTGTATTGGTATTCTCAGAATTCGGGTATATTCTGCCACGAGAAAAGTTCTAAACAGGCAACTAACGATACAGGTCTGCTAAAATTCACATAGAACGCAAATAGGTTATTTAGCAAATTAACTAAAAGAAAAAATTAGCCAAATAGGATCATACAGTTCAGAAATTAAAAATTTAGTGTGGAAGGAGTTGAATCCTTGCCTCCCAAGTCCTGTTTGGTTTATTTTCCCCAAATTACCACAGAAAAGCATTCAGATTTCAAACGATGTTTCAAAACATTGCTCTTCATGAGATAAGGCAAGATGAGAAATTTTGGTTCTTTAGATTACTAAAATCAAAGGCTATATAATAAAACCCCTGAAACAGAAATAATTTGCTAGCACTTTTAAAAATAATAAACAGCAAAAGTCACACAGGATTCAACTCCTGAAAGCCTGTACATTTTTTGCAAGAGTATTAGGCCAGTAGGTAAAGGTATTTCTTTTTATTTCTTTGTTTCACCAAATACATTTTATACTTCTCTGTGAATTGCTATGTTATACTATCTAGTTGTATAGTCACATATTTACTTGTGACAAAGCTTACTTTAGAATTTGGAATTTTTTAAAAGTTCTTTTACCATATTGAATATTTTAATTCTCTCTCTTCCAACTATTACTCAAAGACTGGGTAACAGACTAATGTTGGGCACACATTATTAAATTAAAAAAACTAATGTGTCTGGTTATAAATATTGAATTAATATTATATATTAATTGTATGTGCAATTCATATGCAAAATATGTCCCTTAAGGAATACCAGGAAAGGCTCTTGAATTGCTGTATGTGGAGCAAGATAATTACTGGAGAGCTTCTATCTGACTTCTGAGAAGCCCTCCAATAGTCACCTAGGAAAATCATCCAGAAAAGTAATTCTGTAAAAGTGGACCTTGAACAGCATCTTCTGAGAACTAAGCATAATTAAGTTTTCAAAAAAAAAAAAAATCTGGAAAAACATATGTTTTCATAAAGTCAACTGATAAGATTTGCTTTCTCTTCTCTCTTCAAGTGCAAGAAATGCTCCAGAGCACAGTATTTCTCGCTGATCAACATCTCACATTATATGTAGAATCCAAATGCTTTTTGAACTGCCTCCAACTGCAATCCTATCCATATGTGGACACAGCTTCATACAGCCATTACCTAGAACAGGATGGTGATCAGTTCCTGTCAGCAGGTAGTCAGCATGGAGTTAAGACAGGGAATTTGGGTTTCACCAGCATGATGGCTTTCTACAGTAAGATGAAGGGCGTGGTGGAAGAAGGTAAAGAGGTGGATATTGCTTCTCTCAATTTTAGCAAGGCTTCTGATACTGTCTCACATAACATCTTCATACAGGCACTGACAAAGGATTACTTAAAAAAAAAACAGGGAGGAAAACTGAAAGTAGATGAGTTGCTGGCCTTCAGTAGGGTTGGCAGCATGAAGTCGAGTGCGGGGCCAGTCACTAGTGGTGTACTCAGTGATCAATACTGGCACCAATACTGACTGATATCTTCATTAATGACCTGGATGGAGTGACCAAGTGCGCCTTCAGCATGTTGCGGACAATACAAAGCCAGGCAGGAAGAGATGATCCAAAGGGAGGTGGCCATGCTGTCACTCAGTGGGATCTCAGCAGTCTTATGAAGCTCAAGAAAGGGAAATGCACAAACCTGCACCTGGGGCAGGAGGACCCCAGGCATCAGCTCAGGCTGTGGGTTGATTGGGTGGAAAGGACCTGGGCAGAGAAGGACATTGGTTTCCCAGTGAACGGCAAGTCCATGAGACAGCAATGCACGCTCATGGCAGAATGGAGCAACAGGATCCCAGGCTGCATCAGGCAGAGCATTTCAAGCAGGGGCAGGGGGTGATCTTTTGCCACTGCTCAGCACTGATGTGCTGACCACGAGAGTCAACACCCCAGGAGTGCTGTGTCCTATTCTGGGCTCCCAAGAGCTATGAGAGAGACACACATAACAGAGTGAATCCAACAAAGGGCTGAAAGGATGATTAAGGAACTAGGGAGTGAAACTGTTGAGACCACAGAAGAGATGCGGTGATAATCTTATCATTACCTCTTTGGCATCAGTAAAGCAGAGGGAATCAGGCTCTTCTCTGTGGTGCTCAGTGACAGGGCACAAACTGAAATTCCGCCTGCACTCAACAAAAAACTTTGCAATTCTGAAGGGTTTTGAACAGTGGAAAGTATTTCCCAGAATGGTTATGAAGACTCCACCTATGAAAATACTAAAATCTTGAGTGAATGTAGTGCTGGGTAGACTGTTCTAGCTAACCAGATGTTTTCCAAAGGTCTCTCTTCCTACCTTTGCTATTCTGTGATTATTTTTTCCTTTAGGTTTCAGAGTATTTATGTATATTAAGATATTCAGAAGAAGAAAACTTGTTTGCTTATGATAGAAAACTTACAAGTACTAAATAACTATGTAGAGTGAATAGGTTATTTTCTGGCAGATAATATCACTCAAAAATTGCCAAATGAGCAGCAACTAGCCAATCAAAATCAGTGACCTAAGCTTCCATCAGTGACCTCTTTCTGATTATGGGTTCACAGTTTTATATCATTATTCCCACAAGATTGTCATGTTTGTTTAGAGATAAAGCTTTGAGGCATCTAAAAGTTTCTTTGCTGTCAGCAAGAAGACATTTCTGCTTTAGTGAGATCTGCACATGTATTGATAGCATTTGTCTTTGAATTTAAGAGGAAATAATCACCCAAACCCTTCACAATTTCACCTTTCCTCTTGGGAAAATCATGACATGCACAGAGAATAAAGGGATGGGAAAGCATTATTTTCCACCTACCTTCTTTTGCCATATTTAAAGCTTTTATTAGTGTTTCGATGGCCTCTTGGTGTTTTTTATTTTCTAGCATTTTGTCAGCTAGTAATGTATAAATTCTCCAGAGATGCTCACATGCCAGTGAATTGTAAGTGTGGCCTGTCTCATCCTTCCATGGTGATCCCTCTGTTAGCTTATAAAATGCTTCATAATGCTCAGCAGCTTTCATGACATGACCTGAAAAATGTCATTTGTAATTAAAATCAGTTCAATCAACATAAATTTTAGAAGTCAGTAGACTATAATAATTTTATCCTTAGAAAGTAAGTTGCAGACAGTTTACTGATTTTTCAAGAATCTCCAATATGTAACTCACAGATCAATGGAAAATTATGCCAAATCTCACAGTAGTCAGTAATACTCTAATATAAGTTTATCACATTTTAAATTAGCATTCATCTGTAGATGTCAAGGGGCTGTGATCCCAAGGATGCAAAGTCAGGATTTTCTAGAAAGTAAATTTATTCTAGATTCATGAATAAAGCCTTTCTTGTTGTCATATATTAAAATCACATCTATACATAAATAATCACAATTAAAACCATTCCTTAAATTTCTTTTTCCATAATGAAAACCAGTGTAGAAAGATTTAAAATGTGGAGGAGAAAGGTATCAAAACTGTTGGGAAAAAATAATACTCTTTATCCAAAGAAATTAATAAATGAAAAAAGAATTATTATGCAAAGTAATTTATTCAACAGTTATTACCAGGCCAGCTCTGGTGAGTTTATCTAGTAGATTTACTGCAAGAGCATTAACCACTGATAGATTATTGCGCCAGAAGTAATATACTTAAAGGCCTTCAATAAGTTACTCAAACATGTTTAAGGCAAGGAAAAGTTTGAAGGTAGACTTCAATTCATTTTAACATGTAGTTTCCCTTCTACCTTCATTTAGATTCATTTCTGTGCATACAATTTAATCGAGGAGCTTTCCATGTTTTCTGGACAATAAAAATTCAAAGCCCTTGGAAATAATAGAATAACTTTTCCTCATACATAATGGGTACAGACCAACTGCTGGGAAGCAGGTTAAGATGAGACTGTTTACATTAAAAACAATGAAATAAATAAACAAAAAAGCATTCTGGTTTAGCAAAAGGAGAACTGTGAATGTGACCCCACCTTCATGAGTTAGTGTTTGTGTGTAGGATGGAGCAATCTTGTCCCATAGATCATCAACGCTACCGACTCCTATTTCTACTAAAAGCTGAAACAAACCATAAACTAAGCTCATTTAGATGCATTTGTAGTTTACATCCCTTCTGAAACATGATTTATAAGGAACTATTAGCAAATAGAACCAGAAAGGGGAAAAGTTGTTTCCCAGCTGTAGGGAAGGAGGGGAGAAAAGCTTGGAGAGGCACCTTCTGTAAGCACTCCTAGAGAAAACGAAGTTAGTTCCCCAGGCCTCTAGCCAACCTAGAGGCAGCAGAACAGCTATGACAGATTTCTCTTATTAACTCAATTTAGATTTATCTTTTGCATATGTTACCCCTTTATAACCATGCTTTCAACTGTGCAATATAAAACGTAACTCATCTTTATTAGAATTAAATTTATTTTCATATTAAGCTTCTCTGATGATTTAAATGAGTTCAAGTAAAACTGACAAGCAGAAAAAACTTCTCTTTCAATGGGGCAATGAATTAAATGAGTTTCACAGGCAAATAATTCTATGGTTCTGCAACCTGTGATTCATGTAAAAGTCTCAAAGGATACAACAAGTGCTGAAGAGTGAAGTGCCAGGTGAAAGAGGACACAGCAGGCTTTATTCAGTTCCACTCTAGCTAGGTACAGATATGGGACAGATGGCACAAAACAATGGGAAAACAGGAAAAGATCTGTATGTTCCTTCCAAAATACCATATACTTGACATCAGACTGAACAAACAGAAATGCAAAGGAAAACTATCAAAACCAGTAGAAGCTGTTTGGAGACTCACTGACAGTACACACAACAGGAAAGAGAGATTAAGGCTTGCTAAAGTCCATGCTTAAGAGGCTTCTGATTTGAATTTCTGCATATCCAGTCCAGCTAACTTCCTAGGGCATAGTCAACTGAGAAACTGCAGTTATCCAAGTTGCTAAATGCAGATTTAAGATACCAATTGAAGAAGCTCATTCTGGCTTTGTGACAAAAGATGAAAAGTTGAGTTGAAGTTTAATGTTAGATCTAACATTTTGTTCACTCATATAGTCAGAGGTATACACTGACTCCTGCCTGGAATTCTTCCCAGAGCTAACTGATAAACTGATTGTCCTTCGAAAGGAAATTGTCATGCATTTAAGTGATCTGGATACACTACATATGTAATGGATTCTTTAAAATAATAGAACTTGATTCATGTGTTACTCAAGAACTTTTAGTAAGAATGGGACACAGCAAACAAGTCGTATCACCTCAATATGTAATTTGAAGCTGAACACAGTATCTGAGTTTCTACTAAAACTTTGCAATATAATTTCTTAATGGGACACATGATTTAGGTAAATAATACTTGGAACATTAAGAACTACTGTTTAGATTGTTACAACTATCAGGTATGGGAACTCTTTGCCATGCTTCCTCACTTGCAGTATACCCTTGGAAAAGTTTCTGTCAGACTAGAAATTAGACTCATACATTCCACGTACCCCTCAATTCTCAAGAGCTGACCAAACCATAAGAACTGTAACCTGAAAAATCTTTTAGCAAGATCTCAGTGAAGCATCTTTGGAAACAATCCATCTACATCAAGTTTCAAAATACAAAAGCAATATAATCTTTTGGGTAATATTCAAATGGACTGGTACGAGATTTGGCTTCACTAAAGTACCAAAAAAAGACCAAAAGTAATAAGTAAAACTATCTGCTCACAGAAGTACCAGAAAGAAAATGTGGAGTAGAAAACTAGCAGGTATATTAGCTTTTTAAACAAGGAAGAGATGTAATTATTGACCTGAAGGCCCATATATGGCCGCAAATTTGCTTACTGAAGACTCTTTCAAATAAAACCAACTACTTAGAGACTTCTCAAATTCATGAAAGGTAAAACATTTTACAGTTCAGAATCCATTCCTCCATGAAAATAATCTGAAATTCCCTGTTGCCATGGGCAAATGACATATCAGGCTATTTCTTTAATCTGTAATGTTTATGTGAAACTCAAATGCTGTGGGAAAACTATCTGTTCAGGGGGGTGGCAAGTTTATTCCCTGTCAGGAGTCAGCTCAGGTGGAATTAATCTGGCCAGTACAATCCAATTCTTAACCACTGAACTACTGCAACTGCTGGCCACAGGCATGTGCAGATGCTGTCTGAAAACCTTGAAAAACATTAGAAGAAACTAATAAGCCAACTGCAGAACACTTTGGATAGTAAGAGCATTTTTATCTCACATGACTAGTGACAAGGCAGAGTTTAAAATGAATTCTATTATCAACTGGGGAAAAAAATTAAGAAAAAAAAGCAAAATGAGAAGAAAACCAATGGATTAGGAAAATCACCCGGAACACTTTGCAGAAATGTATTTTTATACATCCAGGAATTCAAATAGAAAGTCCAGAAGGTGCTTCTAGGAAGTTCATATTTAAAAAAACCTATCTGCAAATTGTTACAGGAAGCAGTAAAGCTATTTTGAGTTGGCAACATTCATAGCAATTGCATGTTTCTTCTCACACTGCCATGCAGAATTTGGCTCTGTGGATACTAAATGGAGTTTGAGAATCTCTGATACACCTCTTCCATTCTTAAAAAAGGAATCAAAAGCCAGAGAGGTAACTCTTACAACATATGCACTACCACAACTAAAATTTTATATTTTAATATAACTCAGGGCATAACAAGAGAAACAGTCAGCAATAGTTTAATCTTAAATATGAGAGGCAGACATTGTGGCAATATAATTCTGGGACTAAAAAAAAAGGGTTTTAAACAATTATATGAATATAAGATACTACTCTGTACCAACAGCTTCAAATTTTAGAAATTCCTTTTATTTTCATAGAAACCACAAATGTATGCACAAATAGTTGTGCTACAGTTTTCACTGAGTTGCTTCGAAGTAAAAAAATAAATCTATGCATTCAAGTAAAATAATTCAATGTAATTTTGTAAATACTGAACAGAAACGTTTCTGTATTATCTAAAACTTCCTTTATAATTCCCCTTCCTACAACCCAATCACAAAGTACAAATTTGTTACATCAAAATAGATATCAAACCAAAAGGGCTATATATGGAGACTACTATTTTGCCTTTTTTTTTTTTTTTAAGTAGAAAGATTGACTAGATATTAACACAAATGGGTTTAAATGTGAAGCTGCCATAAAAGCAGGCACATAAATGTAATTCTCCCAGCCGCTATTTTGATGCACATTTTTGATTCCATGAATATTTTATGAAATGGCCCAAACTAAAGCCATATAACATTCCTGCATTACTGATGCTTGCGCCCGTAAGCTACAAACATTAGAGCCATGATTGAGTGCATTAAAATGAACTCATTCAGCAGTGCATTGATTACTTGAAGGAGGGGGGAAAAGAAAGTTACTCCCACTTAAGAAAACAGCACACAAATCTGAAGTTTTTTATACTGAAATTAAAGATGCTAATTTGAATAATGTGATATTTAATACAAAAACTATCTAGAATTCTCTACATACAGTCCTAACTTTAATTAGGTGAGATGTTAATTAGGTCCACAGATTGCTTCCAGTAGCGTACAGCTAATTTAAAATGTCACAATCTGCAAAATGCAGTGACTGACCTGCTCTAGCTCCGTGCCTCAGCAATACTGAGAGCACCTAATGATTTCCTTTCCTATCAGCTCGTATATTTACCAATGAAAATACTGCCACAGAAACAATTGCACAAGAAAAGTGACAGGCCTGCTAGGTACACTGCATCAGCAGCACTACTATAATCAGAAAGCATGTTTAATTCTAAATTGTAAACAGTTGTTGAGGACTTCAGAAAATATTCCACTGTAGCTTAAAACAACAACCTAAAGGAACAATAAAGCTTTAAGTAAATTATAGTATGTTTTAATCTAGAACTAGAATATCTTCTGGCATCAGTTATTTCACGGTACAATGTGAACATAAAATCTGGTTGAAGCAGCACTTCATAGTAACAAAAACCCTCAAAAGGTTATTAGGTTATTATAATTTTAAAAGGTGTAGGCTTTACATTTCAGTCTAACTGCTTGAACTTCACAACAATTATGGTAGCACTGTTCATGCAGAAATAGTTAAGAATCTATAGCACCTTCCAATATGAGCCCCTATCTACAGAAGGTGTTATAAGTCTAACACAGAGATGTGTTCGCAAGAATCACAAAACAAGGCTCTCATTCAGTAAACAGTTGAACCACCTTTGACTACTGAAGTAAAAGGAACTCTGCAGAAGTCACTGGGGCAGCTCTCATCCAATAACCTGACTTCATGTTCCAGCTGAAACGCAAGGGAAAAAAACGTGGAGGGGATTTAAGACAAAGTTTGTGGTTTCATAACTCTATCGGATCCCTCTAAAACACAACCAATCATCAGACAACAATCAAAGTGAGTATTTTTAATATAATGGATAAAACCTTTTATTAATTTCACTTACAAGAGCTAATAATATTTTTTCAGAAAGATTCCACAGGGAGTTTCAGCAAAATGACAGAGGCAGCTCATAAGAGTATTGTAATGACACTGTTGGCCCTTCATGGTGTATTCTGACCATTTCCCCAGTTTGAAAATACACCAGTATCTCTTACCTGGAGTCTAAGCTGCCAAAGGCCAACTGAGAAGACACCCAAAATGTAGAAGGCTTGAGGACACAATGAAGAAAGAGATAAAAGAAAGTTGAACATTACTCAGCCTGAGTTAAGGCATTGGTGAACCGAGACTGCAGTGTAAAAAGACAGTATTTTATCTTCCATTGTCTGGCTCAAGAACTGCTGGGTATTGCAGTTTGGAGGCTGAGACATTATTTCTGCCCACATTACTTAAATATGTGTTGCTGAAAAGAAAAACACAGCTACAGTAATCCAGTGAACTTTAGAGCATATAGGCTTGCCCTCTGAGGACCTAAATTACTTCCCTTAAAGCTCAAATACTCCAAATATACCTATACAAACTAGAGGGCAGTGCAGACTGTAGCACCCAAGTAGGACAGTTCACAGTATGCTGTATCACACGATCAACACACTATGATATTAAACGTGTTCTAAAAAGGTGTTGCTTAAAGGACTCTCTAAGAGACACCTCACAACTTAGGGATAATGCCAGTTTATTTCACTGGTTGCTTGCCTGTCTGCTCTCTAATCCCTTCCCCTTCTTCTGCCAAGACTACTGAATGGCAAAGAAGGAAGGTTTTTCCCACAGGCAGCTGAAATGACAGCTGCTTTGGGGATAGTGTACTGTGGACCGACAAAAAAAAAAAAAAGACAACCGAACAGGTCCCATGTGAAAATTCCACTAACTTGCCTGTCTTACATTCATATTCAAATGAGCTAACACACAAAATTAGGGTTTACATTTAAAATTCCTTCATCTTTCTAGGTTAACACATTTGTCAGATGCCGCCTTCTGATTTGTTTGATTATATACAAAAAACCACTTTTTGATATACATGAATTTTAATCTAGAGGACAACATTGCAGACAATGTTGAAGACCAGCTAAACGACAATACACCCATTTTAGAGAGAATGAAATTCTTGCTTCATGATAACTTTCAGGACTTCACGTTTGCAAAGCATCAAAGTGCTTTCAATATGCAAAGGCTACCTAAGATGCAAAATGTATTCAGGAAGCTCATGCTGTAAGGCTCCAGGCTCTGGATAAGAGCAGGCCCCCACTCAGTGGGATGCTCACATTTCAGCTCTCACAGATATTTCAATGTCTATAGGTGGATATCCAAATGCAGTGAGGAAAGGGAGCTGAGAACTCAATGATGAATGGCACATACTTTGCAGTTCTGCTTTTCAGGGCTTGAGAGGCTTTTTTTAAGTTCAATAGAACTAAATGAAAACAAGTTGAATTAGTATTTAATCTCAATGACTAATATGATCATTATCTTTTAAACAAAGTATCACTGAAGCAGATTGGTTTAGCTAATTTTTTTTTTTGCTAAGTCATGTTAAATGCTTGCCTCAGTTTGTGGTTTGTTTTTTTTTCCCCCTTCAATGATGACATTTTATTCACATCTACTTAGTTCCCCTTACTTTTCATAGCTGTTAATAATAAATTTAATACCAGACACAATACTCCAGCACTGGAGCTGTTCTGTGGTGCAGATGATTTTCTTGAGAAGCATCTTTGATTAGCAGGTTAGACCAATGACCTGCTCAGGTTCCAATAAATCAGAATGATCCTCTGAAGAGTAAGGTATTTTTTAATCAACAGCTTAATATATGTTTTACCTATGACTTACATAGATTATTGGTAATGGTTGAGGGCATGCAACCCTGTCAGATCTCAGTGACACTGAGAAGGCACCTCTGGAAACAGAACCTTCTTTAACAATTACTAAAACACTGCCTCCAGGAAAGTTTACGATGACAACTGCTGTTCCAGCTACAGTAGTCCAAAACCTTGCAAAGCTTTGAAGCCAAGAATAAAAAAAAGTCTGCTAGTGAGTGGGCAGCTTCATCTCAGTACTAGTCATTAAGCAGTAAATAATTAAAATACCCTGGAAAAGACAGGTAAAATACAAGCAGCAATGTCAGTAATAGACATGAAAGAGAAGAGAGGGCAAAAGAATTTATAAAAGCAAAGAAATAATTCATTTGAAGTTTTAATAAAGTTTCATTTGCAGTCTTGTTTAAAGATATATCAGACTTTAGGGATGTAACCTAATTACATTTTTATTCTAAGTTCTATTCAAGGATCTTGGACTTTGAATCTTTAACACAGATCAAACATAGTATAATTTACTCGTGGCTATCAATACTTAAAAAATATCTCTTCATTAAATGTTAGTCTTATGAACACGCACATAAAGCCAACAGAGCAATAGTGGATACCAAAAACACTTAGAATATGCTTCTTACAGAAGTGTCTATATAAACAATTTGAGTGCTGTACATTATATTCAAGCACATAATATGTTTTTTTCTAAAAATGTTTCCTAGTTCAATATAAACAGCAATACTACAAATTTTGACTTAATCGAAAATGAAATTTACAATCACCGAATACCTGAGAACAGAAACTAACTTAAGATCTCTTTTCATATATAAAAACTTATAATGAAAATGCAAATGACAGAGTTTAGAACTAGTACTTATACACTGCTGTGAATATTGTGAAGAGCTTATTACAAAGCAAAAATACAGACCTGTCCCCAGGTGTTATATCTAGTGGAGAACTGAGAGGTTCTCCACTAGAAGAATTAGGCTAGGAAAATAGCAGTGACAGTGAAAGGATTAAGGAAACTTACTTTTTCCTAGTGTAAAGAACATTGTTACTTTCCTGTGCTTAGTAATAAAATTTTCTTTAAATCAACTGAAGGAAAAGCATGAAGAAAGTATTTAATTTTCACAGGATTTATTTTCAGAAGTGAAAATAAGAATGCTACAGAATTCTCCCTGAAATCACTTATGGAAAAGATCATAGCCTACAAATGCCTTTCAAAAATAAGAATTAAAAATAATTATATGAAGAATATTGTTATTCTTCATATAATATATCATCTATATAAAGGAAGGCTCCTTTTGCTTTCATGTTGCATGCACTGAATCCTACTTCAGACTCTTAAGGCTATACTAATTTGAGCTGAAAACATTCCTAATTTCTATAACATTAATCCAGATAGTTCAATAACAGCCCTGTAACAATAAGATGTCATTTACCAGGGAACTACTTTCTGCACTTGCAGGTGAACTAGCTCAATTATTTAACAAACCTTTTAAATCTGTCCTCTCCAAGAATCTATCAGGATTTATAGCTATTTCTGACTGCTACTGACTGACAGAAAAGCATCACATCCAAAGACTATCTCCCAGCAATTTGCTGCTTAAAACTTTCTAAATTATGCTCTACAATCAAGTTTTTCCACAGTGAACATATGTATTCAATTCCTAAACAAGCAGAAAACAATGTAACTCCCTTGTGATATAGTGTAAGTGAAGAACAACAAAGGAGAATCAGCTTCAATTGATACGATGAAAATCTACGACTGGAAGTGTTCTAAATGGTCAAACTGGGTATGCAGAATTCCATATCCCACTACGGAAAGGTTTCTTTCTGTCTCTACAGTTCCCTGATGTGAAGACTCTTTTTAAGTCTATGTCTCTACATGAACTTAAAATTCAGCAAAAGGTTTATGTAGTCAGAGGGATGAGATTTGAAAACACATGAGTATGTTTGCAGGTTTGAACTATTCCCACACACCTTTTCCTGAAAGAGCTGTTTGGAATAAATAATGACAACTAGGAATAAATCTTAGTAGTTTGGGATGTGCAACCTGGGGCAAGGAGGAGGGACTATAATGATAAATCAATGGTATTTGGTTGCTACTGGATGTGACCTGTTATATAAATATGTATGTTCTCTCCAAACAATGAATGAATAGTACAACAAGACACTTTAAGGTTAGTCTCCAGAGGGAAAGAGCCTATATGATCATTTGTCCTCCAGCTAGCTTTGGAGTCAACTTCAACCAAACGCGGTAAGAAGTCAGTAGGACAGTAAGCTTCCACCACTTTAGGGAAAATTAGTAGTTTGAGGATAGACACGGATCCAAATTACAAAGAGACAAAGACAGGCAGAACTCTGCTGTACATATGGTAGAGGGCATCATGTTGCCTTGGACAGCCAGCAACTAAGTGCTGGGCATGTATGTTCTCATCCAGCCTTTAGCTTATCCCAGCACATACTAAACCTTACAAGTACTATAGAAGCAGACTGGAAATTGTTTTGTATAAACAGAACAAATCTGTAGTTCCTGCCTGAAAGGATATATACTCTCTAAATATTTTGAATTGCAACTTTCTTTTAGGCCACTGCCATGCTTTGACAAGCACTCAAGCTTCCTGTGAAAAGAAAAGCAACAACCATGAATTTATATCTTTAAATCCCTTTGCTCTTTTTGGTCCACACCATGGCAAACTCCATTATAAGGAAAATTATGAGGTTCATGTATTATCAAGAATCACAAACTTAAGTAGGTATAACTTTAAACCAAAAGAAGTTGCTTACAAAAAGGAAACTCCAACACAGACACAAGGATAGACAAAACCAGAAAGGCCTAGGGAAGCTTTTAGCTGATAATTTGAGATTCCTTTGCTCCTGCACAAAGAGATGGGTTCCTTTTTAGGTTGCCTTCTTCCAGTGTCACTCCTGGGCTCGTGAATACAGGAGTATGGAGACCACTAGACACTGGCTATACTCCCTAGGGTAGAAACATGACATTGATAAATAGGCAGGTTGGATAGTTCAAATGCATTTAGCAGTAAGAGTCCAACACTGCACAGATAATAAGGAAGAAATTAATCTCTCTTCACAAATACTGTCCCATATTTGTTTTATTTACCAGCTGTTTGTAATTTTGTGATCAGATCATAAAGCAGAATGTTTCAATATTATACAGCACAATGAGGATTTGCTGTTTAAGTGGGCTTGGCAGACTTGCAGGACAGATAGAAAGTTCCACTAATGTAGAAGGTGTACGTAGGCTACCCAGCCCACAGGTGAATTTTATTCTGTGTATACTTACACGTTTCCTAGTAACAAACTATATTTTTATGTAATTAAAATAAACTCTCAAAATATGCACACATAAAAGCATATGAAATTTCATAAGCAATTTTAACTTTTGCCTTTTTAAACCTTTTCAGTACTTCATTTTGCAATATTAACATTCTCTTTTTTATATCTGAATATAAATTATTTCTGCCTGAAGGCAAACCAATTGGGGAAATTCTGCTTAAACGTGCATATTTCCTCTGCATAGACACTCACGAATGTATGCTGAGTTTCTCTCAATTATTTATACATTACAGTTTTCAATTAAAAAAACACTTGCCATAAACAATTCAAAATGCAAAATCAACAATTTCTTAGAAAGAATAAAAACAATTTATTGGCTAACAACAGGAAAATAAACAGTCTAGACTTATGTTCCAAGACAAAAAGATGTTATGAACTGTCTTCACATTGCTGTTGATCAAATGTATCTGTTAATTAATACTTCAGCTTAAGAAACTTGAAGTGATCCTGTGCAACCTGGTCTAGGTGCACCTGCTTTAGCAGGAGGGTTGGACTAGATGATCTTCAGAGGTCCCTTTCTACCCAACCATTCTGCAAAATGCCGACTAAATACAACCAGAATCTTTCCACCAACCTGTGAAGTGCCCTGTTTAAAGACATTCATTTCAATAGTATGGTAAAGCGACTGGTAAAATACTTCATCTCAGTCTTAATCCAGATTGTAAAGTCCACAAGAATCCAGTGGTGGTCTTTTCCCCACAACAAATTATTAAATCACCAGGCTTTTCAACCAGAAAGGTTTATATCAAAATCCAGCACATGAAACAGATCATATTTTATCCATGACTACAGATAAAACAATTATAACTTTCTCATAAATTAGGTCAAATTCAATAATATTTTTGGTGTGGGTGCAGAGAGATCAGGAAGTGACCAACTCTGGCATAACACTGGCCTGTTTGAAGAGCAACAGCAGCTTAATATTATTTACAATCAAGGCAGAACTGGATTATGATTGAACAATTAAAAGTGCTTCATTAATTTGCAGAACATGGCAGATTTCTGAAGTGTCTAAGCCTACTTTAGAAAAGACTAAAAGAATTCTTTACCAGGGTCTCCTAAGACTTGCAGTCTATAAAATACACAAAACTGGACAAAATTGGGTTTATGGATTAGCTGTACGTTACAGGAATCAGCACTGAGATAGCTAACACTGCTATTTGCTTTGTATTTGTCCTTTTCTCTCACTAGTTCTGCCTGCCTTCAATCTTCTCAGTCTGTAAAAATTTCACATAAAGTATTACTTCCACTTCTGTTGATCCTTATGTGCCAGCAGAATATAAATCTGATGACTAACTCAAAATCACCACTGCATTGGGACTAACAGCATGCTTTTCACAGTCCTCCTATGAGGGGAGATACAGTTTCTTGCATGGCACTCATATACATTTGTAATTCATCGTGAAAGTTTCATTCACTGGACTCTACTGTGATACTTACATGCTTTCTCAAACTAGCTATTTAAATGCACCAAGAAATGTTTCCAAGCACTGCAACCAACAGCTTCCCTAGTAAACTCTCCTATCCTTCCAAACAATGTGGTTGCTTGCAAACTGCCCATGCAACACTCCAGATTACCAAACTGTGCCCATGAACAACTAACTACAGGGCAGGAAAGCCCCAGTTAGCACAAGCTAAAGGCACATGCATGACTATTATTTCAGCACTAGCCTGTGTTCCAATGTTCCTGGACACCCTGTCACACTGCTGAATTTACTCATGCAGGAAAGCCACCATGGCCTCTGAACAGTCAACTTTGCTGCCAGTGTCTGAAAGGTGAGAGCTGAAAATCCTTACATCATTCAAGGGTGAGAGGGTACATATTTATAAGACTATCGTGATGATGTTTTCATTGCTCCCTCCAGAGCTCTTGATGCCACTCTTTCTGCTCCACTGTCCCACTGACAATGTATCACTAAACTATCTTTTTGTGATGGTGCAAATTAAGGAAAGAACAGTCATAAATGGGTATTAGAAAAACATCATCAGATATGTTAATTAGTCAGCCTTAGGCTTCGTTCACAAATGCAGAACTGCTTGACATTAAGATCAAGATGCTGGTATCTAAAGTACTGGTTTTAAAGAACTGGCTATATTTGAATGGTGTGTACATATACGTGCATGTGTATGTAGCTGTGCACATATATACACACACATGTACATACATACATTTATTCAAGCAAACACCTAGAGTGCTTTCAATGGTCTTTAGGGCTGCTTTTAGAACAAGTACACTTTTTTATTATGCTTTTAGTAACATAGAAACATATCTAATTTTGTTACGACCTCTTTGAAGCAAACAGCCCCTACAAGCACAAATTTCTTGTTCCCCCCCGGACTGCTCTTTTTTACGGACAAATTGTCTGAAACTTTGGGATGCATATATTTAAGGTGTATATCACTTCACGCAGGATAGATGTTAACCGTTTAATACAAACCCAAAAAACCACTCAAATATTGTAGCTGTAACATATACAAACTAGCATTAGCCATTATGTTAATTAGTACACTCCGAATGTTTCTTCTGCAAGATACTGCAGTGTAAACTGAAGTTCAAAATTAACTTCAACAGAAGCTGCACTAATATAATGTAACTATAATACAAACAAATTATGATTCTAATCTTATTCTCTGAAATGCAGAAAAATGCACACATTTATGATGACTGATATTACTTCTGAAAAGGCATTCAAAGCACAGGAAGAAAAGTTTGTGGGCTTTTTATAGTGATTTTACTTAATGGAGATTCTGTCATAAAGCCTGTGCTTACTCGGACAACAAGTAATGCTGGATTTAATGTGAGAAAAATATATTATAATACATCATCATGTTTTCAATGTGCTTAAAATGGCTCCAGCACTTTTAAAACTATAAGATAAAGTAACAAATGAGTAACTACAGTAAAACAATGAGTAACTTAAGTAACAAAGCAACTTAGTATCAGCACTCTGAGGAAAGACAAACAATAGGGTGAGCATGAACAATATCACAACCTGAACGCTCCTACAATAATCAATGATCAGCATCTCATTTGTAAACAGAGCCCTTATTTTACAAACAGAGTATTTTGAGGAAGAGGTTAAAAATCTCATTATGTGAAGAAAGACCACTAAAATCATGTTTGCTCCAAGCAGAATGTTCCATTTGTGTCTGTAGCAGGCTACTCAGTTATTATTGTTTTCTTTCCCTTACTGGCAGCTACTGATCGCCTGCATCCAAATATGATGACTGAAGTCTACACTGCCAACACCTCAAATATTTAGCTTTGAAGATTAATGAACATCAGATTATATCCAGCCTTTAGGACAGGGACCAGGCTGAAAGTCAAGGAACTTTAAATTTGATTACACAAATTGCCCAGCAAATTTATTGATTTTCTTCTAAGGCAAACAAGAATCTTTACAAGTACGTGTTTAACTTTATACTCCCAAGCAATCAGTCCTAAGCAAATATGGACAGCTTCCTCTTCCAAGTAATGAAAAATACACTACTGGATGAGAGAACTGGAAAGGACTGGCACATTATATTTACACCTAAAAGGATGCACACACATATGTCTATAAGATTAATTTCATTCTTGTAAATTCACTTATTTTCCTGGCTGCACTGTTAATCAAGACAGTTAATATAGACACGACAATTTAAATCAGATGAAGGATCTTGTAACTGTTTTGCATCATTCACATACATACACAGACATTCACCTATGGTGATGTACATATTCCTATACGTATACATTCAGGCACACACACATATCTGTACATGCATATCTATTCCTGTACATATCCCCACAGAAGTGGACATATGGCTCATGCAGGTCACAAATTGCAGCATCATAAATAACTGAACAAAAAAGCTACATAAAAAGCTGAATCTCTGTCCTAATACAAAAATAGTATGTTTAAAATTTTTACTTGTAACACCATTAATACTCATGCAATTTTATACAGTGCCAACCTAACATCTGCTCTTACACTTTTTCGGCAACCAGAACTCACCCTTGAATCAATTTTTCACCCTTGAAAACACAGCTGCCGTCTTTTTTCCTCAGTGGTTCTTCAAAGTAAATCCTGCTTACTCTCTGAGCTTCTTCATTTTTTTTTTACCTCTCTATATGTAAAAGAAATATTTGCAATGGCCTGACCCCACAGATAAAGAGGAGTTTCACCCTGGGCAGTGAAAATGCACCTTTCTTTATCTCTCTTTACTAAAGTTCATAAGAAGCCACACTTCTAGAATCTTCCAATATTTATATAGGAAAACAACCTTTTCCCTCCTCTGTAATCTCAGTATGTTTCACAACTTTATCTGTTTTCCTAATGGGCTGCAAGATATTTAAGTATTCAATAACCTTTACTTGACATCTCATAA
>VXAU01004384.1:370979-434227 GCA_013399695.1 Formicarius rufipectus | reverse complement strand
TTTACTTGACATCTCATAAAAGTCAGAAATGTGAAAATATTTATAGGCAGTGGTTGGATAACAGTAGTGAGTCACACTCAGTATGTGCCTCTGAAGTTTTGCTTTTCTGCATCTTCTTATAATTTTACTTTTTAGTACCTGAAGGATCAAGGGAAAAGGTTGCAAAAAAACCCCCAAAAACCAACCCAGCAACTTCAATAATTTTATTCTACTGAGTAAGAGGCAGATAACCTAAATAAGCATTTTTTCCGCTCAAAAATTTCTTCGTTGTGACTGGCTGGGCTTTAAGTAAGTGCTATCTTATCTACTAACTAGGAAACTGGATTTAGCTTAACCTCAATTCCTAGATAAAAAACAACACCACAATAAATAAATAATCAGATTATTACCAAGCACTTAAAGAGCACATGACAATATTATAGCCAATGTCAATATATCGAGAGACAATGTCATCGAACCAATATTCCATTTAAGTTAACAAATTCTTTCTCACTGGCATGTAACTTGTGTGTAAAACATTAGGGAGGCATTGTTCACCTACAACCACTGTCAGGTGAGTGAAATTTGTTAGGAAACCCTATACAGACATTGGTTATCAGGAGTTCACTGCCAGCATGGAAAAAGCTATATCCAGTTTATTATTTGAAATGCTTTTTAAATATTCAAATGATACCAAACTAGGAAGAAGAGAATGTACTTTGAAGGACAGCTTCAGAAATCAAAGCAACCCACACAGCTTCTAGAAACCCCCAAGAGAACACAGGATGCTACTCAGTGCAAACAGAAAGCAACAAATTGCATTTAGGCACAACCGGTGATCTCAGAACATGGAACAGGATAGTCAACCGTTCTTCAGAAAATAATTTAGAGATACTTGAAAGGCCATGAACCAAATATGAGTATGCAATTCACGATGACATTTAGAACGTAGGTGTCATAACTCATAATATAAATAATAATGCAGTGTGTAAGAAAAGTGATCCTTCTATTTTATTTATTATGGATATGAATTCAAATTTGGAAACTGAATCCAGGTCTGGATTGCCATGCTGTAGGCAAGAAAGCAACAGTTCACAGGACAACAGTGTGAATGACCAGTAGTCTAGAAAACATGCATGGAAATATTAGAAAAGGTGTGATGTTTCAGCTTTAAGAAAGCATGGGTAAAAGACAGGACAATAACCTTTCAATTAAAGTAAACAAAAAAGGCTGCAGGCTTTATGTTTTATGGTCCAGGGTTTTGCTGGGAAATCAGGTTGCCTTTCAAACACACCCATTCTGCCAGACATTTGGTGGAATTAGACTATTTCCACCAGATACTTAAATTTCTGTGAATGTTCTTTTGTTTCAGAAAAGCCACTCTATCTGAAAATCCAGCCAGAAGCTGAGTTCAGAGTTGGACTTGTTTCAACCCACAGTCAAACTTAGAAAGGAAAACGTAGTGACTACACACATATTTTAAGCAATAGATAGGCACACAGTACACTTGGGAACTGGAACTGCAAGACAGGCTTGATTCAATTGCTTGAGGCTCACTTATTGCTTCCTTTCCCACAAAGGGAAGTTTTATGCCAACAGAAGAAAACACCTTTTTCATACTGAGACCGCTATGCACACACAAGCCCCCCTGCCATGAAAGGTCATACATGCTTTTCAATACACAAAAAAGATTCATCTTGATATAAGAAAGTAATACTGTTTACAGTGAGAACCATTGTTCTCTGGAACAACCTCCCCAGAGATATGGCAGAGCCCCCATCACAGGAGGTTTTCAAGATGTGATTGGACAAGGTGCTAAAATAACTTCATCTAGGCTCCCTTTCCCAGGAAAGGTTGGATCAGATGATCTTCCAAGGTCCCTTACAGTCTGGACTGTTCTACGATTCTAGTTCCTTCTATTAACACCTTTTCTAATTTCAGAGACTCCCAGTTTAGGGATACAGATGCAGAGATGGAGAAATGAAGGTTGGGGTAAGGTGTAAATCTGAAGCAAACACCAATGTGGCAGTCACATACAAACAAAGAGGGTGTCATTTTCAGTCAAGAGAACCAGAAGGCAATTTTAAAAAAAGAACACAAAAATACAGTCTGTTTGTCTAAGTGTAGATTTGAAGCAGGTTTTAACTGAATTACCTCTGAATTACACCTTTTAAACCACCCTAGTCTGTGTAACTACAGATGCCATCCTACTCAAACACCTGTGGCCCAAGGCAGCACTACCAGTCTCTTGACAAAACCAAATGAAAAGAAACAAGGTCTAACCCAAAGAACCCTTGTGCTAAACAAATGTTTCCTTTAAACTCATGTTTGTTTTTCATCTGGAGTACTTCCAAGTGCAGATGAAATGTCAGAGGAAGTGTGTCTGAATATTTACAGACTTCATCTTCCCGCTTGATTCTCCAAAAATTGAAGTACATCCATTGTTTTAAAAATTATTTTAAATTTTGGTTCCAAACCAAATTAATATTGAAGTATTGTGCCCTGTGATGAAACCCAAATTGCCAAGTGTAACTGTCTCAAGGCTGATGCAATGTAGTTTTAAGATCTCAGTGACTTACCTTGTTCTTCACTGATGAGGCCCATGTCTACATGTGCTTGTGCCTTTCTCTTCCCACCATCAAGCTGTACTAATTGAGCAGTGGTAAAGCATTGCTCATAAAAGTAATCACTTAACCATTTGTCCTCAGGGTCACTGAAAGAGTAGGCCAAGTTAAGCTGGTTATCATACACCTCATCATAGTGCCCTTTAAAAACAGAAATTACAATTAGACTGTTAGATATCATCAGTCTTCATAAAGCTTGCATATTATAGCAATAATCATATAACAAAAATGAAGAGCTATTTATAATTCCACCATCCAAAATACTATCAAGTTCTTTTACATGTCCACTCAAAGGAATATAAGAGGAAAATTATAACCTTACAAATTAGACACAATTGAAGACACATTTTTGTTCTCATCTCTCTTTGCAAAACCAAAATTCAGTTTAATACAACATGCAAAACCTGGATAAGACAATGGTTAGTTAAAAGAGAAGTTAGAATGAGTAAGAAAAAAAAAAAAAAAAAAAGGCACACAGCCACCACCAGAGAAGTATTTGTCTGAGCCACTCATATCTGAAAGGCACAAGAGCTTTCCAAACAGATCCAAGGTAGCAACTGTGCTGATAGAGGTAGAGAACCAAACAGAACACTCTTCAAACACAAACCATTAATTCATATAATTTAAAATGTTCAAAGTAAGACTAAAAAGAAAGGCTTTGAGTTTACATGCATACTCTCATGTTTAGTATCTCAGTAATTAAGGACAAATTGAAATGGTACACCTTGCCCTGAAAAAAAAACCCCCCACAACTCACGGAACAGCTGTGGAAAGCAGGGGAGACTCAAAGTCACAGATCTTCTCTATGATCTGAAGTTTAGATTCCACTTTGTCATCTCAAACAGAGAGATGAACACACATTATCCTTATATTTACAAAAACACTGCAAATCCCAAATCTAAGGAGCATCACAACATTACCCACAAATATATTTCTCACAATTTAAAAATCACAAAATGATAGTTTCTACAGAATTAGAGTTATTTCACTCAGAAAAGCACCTTTTAAAAAATACCCACAAGATTTGAGTTATTCCAAAGCATTATTAATTTGGAGTAGAGATCTAAAACTTTCCTGACAAATCTTATCATACAGTTTCTCCCTGAAGGCAATTTGAAATATCTATTCCTCATATGATGCTGAAAAATCTATGAGATAACAAAGTACAGCATGAACCCAGATGTTTCATGGCTAAATTTATCATTGACTAAACTAATCTTCTTGGCGAACTCTGCTCATGTCAGGTGTGAAATGGAACAATTAGCTAAAATTCCATAGCAGTTTTGATGAGCTACCTAGTGGGTTTGTGGCTATTAAATGAATGCAAGCCAAAGAGCAAGTTCTCAAAAGAATTTCCATGTAACTGGATACAGAAGGAGTTAAGATGCACAGGTCTTGCAGCAGGTAAGAGACTGGTTAAGCTGGATGTGTGAACATAATTGCTTTGCTTTTGGAAGTTCTGCCATCTCTAAGTTTCACTCAACAAAGAGGGAAAAGGGGGAAAATAAAAAAAACCCCAGTACTTCTGTTGCCTTTTTTTCTTTTTCTTTTCCTGTTTATTTTATCAGTTTTCTCCTCCATGAAGTGGCCACTTTATATTCCTACCTTCTTAATAATTCCCATTAAAATATATGAAATTAAGATTTTTGAACCAGTTTATATTATATATGTTTTCATTTCTAGTATTTTAAATATAACATCCCTTTCAAGAAATGAGTGTTTCACAATCTCTTTACAGTTACCAAAATAGAAATAGCTCAGAAATTACATTTAGATTATCATGTCATCATTTTTATCTAAGGTTTTATACCAAGACATCAGCTAAAGTTTCTGAATTTAGCTTTGACAGGAATAATTACCAATATATAGACTTTACATATTCCTAATCAGAACATTTTTCATGGCCATGAGTTTTCATGCCTTTTGTTCCCCCTCAAGACAAAAAAGAGTACCTCCTGGGCATCTCTTCTTCAGAATATCCAGGCGTGTGTGTCATATAAAAAAATTAAACATTAGAAATTAAGATGATTTTGATATAATAGCCTCATAAAAATCTCTGCAAATGATACTGGAATGAAAGTAACAAAACTCAGCTGGGCTTAATATGCATACAGTTATCTGCATGCATGTGCACATAAACATGCTTATATTTATATATGCTTATAATATATATAAATCTCTACAGTATCATTATCTATCACATGTATCAACATTATTTATACTAAATCCAACACATGCCCTGCACTGTATGAGCTGCTAAGAAAAAAATTAACTCTATCCTAGCCAAAAACATGGCAACACATACCGATATAGTCAGGACATAGTTGGGATTCACCCAAACTAACCAACTGAGATACAGATAAAATTTACCTGTAATCCCTTTACTCTCAGTGAAGAAAAGCAGATACTTCTTGGCTGAGATTCTTCTCATCCTGACTTAAACAACTATTGCAGCACAAGGGAGTTCTTTTAGAGATTACCTCATAAGACAGAAGTTCCCAAGACAATTACAAGCACACAAGCAAATAACCACATGAAGAGAGAAATACAAAACCTAATTATAACCACTAATATAAAGATAACAGTATGTATTACATATAGATTACAGCTAAGTGAAAATGCACTTGGAGGATACATACAAATGGCTGCAATAACACAGAAAGGGAAAAGATAATTGGATTGTCATTGGGGTAAAACACTTCATACAGGTTTGCTCCTTTGAAATCTTTGCTACAAAGTATCAAGGTACTAATGTGACATTAAAAATACGCAAATAACTTCAGGTAGTGCCCTACAAATCCCAAGAGATGGAACTGACCTGAGGCAGGCTATAGCTACTGCCACAGCTTTGATTGAATGAACTTTAATGTGACCCTCTGATGATTATCCTGCCACTGAATAACAATGAGAAGTGCACAAAGACAACCCCTTCTCTGTGATTATCTTGGACAGTGGCTGACGAGATATGCTGGTCATAAAATAAACCCCCAAAACCAGACTTTTAAAAGCCATATTGTCTTCTGGATTCCAAGTCGGATTCAACAATCAAGAAACAAATCGAGGTTATTCTGACAGTGACAAAGACAGCAAGTCAGACTAAGTAAAAGTCAACTTTAACCTCCCCAGGAGAATACTGGAATAGGTAAATAATATTCTGTAAAATCTCTAAGTAGTTTAGACGTTAAAGCTTTGAACGCTCTGATTTTGTACCATAAGTTCTCTACAACTGATAACAGAATGCATGTAGACAAGTAATTTCTTTGTATCTTTGTTTTCTTTTTTTTTTTTTTTTAAATCAATGATCTGCACCACTTAGAGGGGGAGTGACAATGCTGCATTTTGTACTGAATGAACAGAAAGAAAAGTCTGAATTACATAAGCAGTTGTACAACAGTTTCTGCAAGACAAATTCCTGGTTTTAAATAAGAAACAGTTAAGAAAGCACATAGAAAAATGTTCAGTGGTTGATCCCATTCAACCTTCAAAAATTACATTAATTTCATTGGAAGCTAAATGCAAGTCTTCCAGATCAGTTAAGCCATAGGATTGTGAGAAAGCTGTGAAGAACATCTACCCCAAAATGGCAGCCACACAGACAAAATGAAACTTGATGGAGCAGATAGTGAGGCCAGCATTTTTTGATTGATTTAAAGATCTGAAGCAGGGCTACCAACACATCTTATGGGCAATGATCCAACAAAGCATTTTTTTCAATGCAAAGTTACAAAATTGAAGGCAGTAACATTTCACAAAAATTAAGCAGAAAACAAATTAGAAATCATGCAATTATGCAGTATTTGTTTTATAACATTTTAATATTTTTAGGGTTTTGTAACAGAACATAAATTGGAGAAAATGGGCTTTCATTTTGCTTGATCAAAATATTTTGAAGTATTTTATTTCCACTGTCCTTTGGAATGAAAAACAACTTTGAAACTGGGTATCTATGCACAAAAGGAAAGTATTCCTCTCAAACCGTGTTGAGATCTTTCTGTTCAACAGAGATTTAAAAGTAAAAAATCCCTTTAACTTGAACGTTAAACCCCATATATTAAATACTTATGGTATTTCCTGCTCTGTGTCAAGATCTCTTCAGGTGCACCTCAACTGTCAAGTACCATCTCCCCTCACTATGTTCAAGCCATAGACCCTGATTAGGCCACTGAACAAAATCACTGCTCATTCCTGGGCTTTCCCAGGAACTGCTCCCTTGGCAAGAAGGAGTGTGCATGGAGCAGAGGATCACTCAAACACGTCTGTGTTTGCTGTGTTCAGCCAGACAACGAATAGTGCAATGCACAGGCACAGTGAGGTGCAGTTTGACTATGATAACCCCAACAGAGCTAAAATGAGAGAAAAAAAGACATAGAAAGGTGGTCTGCCAGGCACTCTATGACTGAAGTACAACTGCTGCCACATCTGCATGGTCTCCTTAGTGCCAGGATGTAGTGGAAGAAAGGACAAGTACAGTAAAGGTCTTTAGAGAACAGATGAAAACATCATGAAGAGATCTTGGCCTGGTGTTTTCCTTGAAGAATAAAAGAAAGAAGCAGCTGTTCCATTTTCCATTAACAAGAACTTGCACTAATTTTTAAAATAAAAGTATCAGAAAGGAATTTTTCAACATTTATTTCTGGCTCATTTTCCACTCAAAAACCACCAGTTAGTTATTTGTTCCTGACAAAGGCCATATGGAAACTTTTCAACAGCTGTCAACACTCATCCTCCAGTTCAGCTAGCTGTTTTATGTGAGTATGACTTGATTATAAGTGACCATTCACTCTTGAAGACACATAAAGAAGTGCCCTAAGGTGCACTAAGTCACTAGGGATAATTTTTGAGGTCAGAATGAGATACTAGTAATGCTGGAAGTTTCTCTTTCTATTGCCAGAGAAATCAGTATCAGTGAGTTAAGTAGCAAGACAGCTGATGCAGTGAAGAATTCATATAGAGAAAGCTCCAAGATGGAGGCTGTTGGATCCAAAAGAAGCATAAACTGCAATAAAACATGCCATCAGTCCATTTCCACTGGACCCATATGTGGCAAAGGATCAGTCCCATTTGCCTGCTGAAGGCAATCATGCCACTACATCTACAGGTAGAGGCCCACCCAATCATTCATTTTTTTCCCAGAGAATTTAATCAGAAACAAATAAACTTTTTCCCAGGAAAAAAAAAATTAACAAATCAAGCAAGGTTGCTGACAGTTGTTAGCATGGTGACATCAAATTTCAGGCAGAGCCTGTTTCGTACAGTGTACACAGAGCCCACTGCTTCCGCTCATTGATGCACTGTGAGGTACATAAAGGGAAAACACCTAATGAATGTACAACCTGTACAAAGATAGTAAGCAAATGGTCAGGATGCAATTTTACTGAGTAAGGATAAAGCCATCCACTGATAATGATATCAGGCAATTAACTGGTAATCTGGAAAGGTAAAGGGGGACTCCAAGCCATTGCAATGAAAACACTACAGAAATTTTCCAAGAAATGCTGCTTCTGTTGAAGTCAATGGTAGTCCTACAACTGGCTATATTTTGAGACAGCTTGGCTTCTTTCCTGGATACAATCACTTCAACTTTTTGTAAGATAATTTAAAAAATAATAATAAAGTCTTCCAATTGGCCTCCAGAGACTGTAGCATGTTCTCCTGTGATAAAATATTAAGTGGAGAATGAAAAACTTGCTTGGAAAATAAAACAGTGTTTCTTTCCCCACTGCCTCAAAACCAAACAAAACTATGCCTTATCCAAGCAAATATTAAAAGAGAGTTTTAATGTATGTCCTCTCTCCATTTTTTCCTTTTCTTTTTTTTTTTTCCCCCCCAAATAGCATGGCTAATATGGTTATTGCAATGTTTCTATCCCAGCCTAAGGCATAAATTTGAAATCTTACAGGAAAGCTTTACGTTGTAAAATGCTAAACACTATTTTCAACCTAAAGTACCTTAGAAAAAGATTTTTTGTAGTGCAAAGACATCAAATGCTCATACTTTCCTCATATACTTTATGAAAAGACATCTTTCCCAACAAAAACAAATGATAACTCATACTGTCAAAAGTTTTCTCGACACTGAGGTGAGGAAAAGAGCCAAATCAGCATTTTTTTTCTAATTCTCTGTGTCTGATACTCTCTAGAACAAGGGTTCAGGAGCCTGCAGCAATTCAGCATTTAGCTTACAGCATATCAAAAAGCTTGAATGGGGTCAGGAACCAAGAGCAGATGGAATCTCAGAAAGGCAACAGCTTCCAGGTCTTAACTCCTGGTTTTCACTAGCTGTCCCAGTAATCAGCAAGTGAGCCCCACCCTGCCCTTTTGAAGGCATGTTCATACCCAAGCACAGCTTCCATCCTTTGGCTTTGGCACCGTGACCTGCCACTGCAGTGCTGACTGCTGTTTTGCTCTGGCAAAGCAGAGTTAACAGCTGAGACATCTCTTCATTTAATTGTTCTTGAGCTGTAACTTGCCTTGCATTCCCTCCAACTTGCACAACTGAACCAGCTTGCTCTAGCGAGTACTGATCACATCAGCATTTCAAGGCCTCTGCCAGTCCAAGGTAAAAATTCAAGCCTACATTTAATATGTAAGTCAGATGTAATCTAAAGAGCAATGCTTCCCAAGGGCTTCTGAAATAATCATGGGATAGGTGACCTTTAACTTCACCAAATCTAAATGTGGCGCAGTATCACCAGGAGATTGGCCTCAGCCTAAAACACACAAGTGATACTTTACAGTACTATCTGAATAGTACCAGTCATTCCTCTGGTAGAATCAGGGCTATCTATCTAACTAACTAAAAGAAGCTACGAAGAGATGATTCAAATAATGGCCTAGCTTTATAAGCATACAGATCCAACAAGTAAATTGGTGGTGTATTTTAAAACAGTAAGATGGACTGTAGCAGCCAAGTAATGATTTAAAGAATCAGTTACATTCATACAGTAAAATGTAAGTAATGGTTTAAAGGTTTTAACGTCACTTCTAAATACTTCTATCTGAGGAACAGCAATATTATCACTACAATGATCTGTTCACCCAGGCACATGTTACACCGGGAGTCGTGGTTCTCCAAAGGGATAGCAACAAGGTGCCAGCATTATGTTACACCTTTCAAGGACAGTTACATCTCTAAGTGCAATTACTCTGAGCAGGGCAGTCAGGCAGGCGATTCCATGGCCTCAAAATATAAAACTTTCCTTTTGAAAAAGCCTTCAATATTTTCATACACTTGCCAAGAAAATACTGTAAACATCAATTACTGAGCTATGCAGATACATTATTCTGGCATTTATCCTGCATTCTTTTGTAAAAAGCCCCACAACTATACATATTCAAACAGCTAGACTACTTCCTTTAATTTAAATTTTTTTTAAGGTATTGAAATCAGAACTAGTAAAAAGAGAGGTAAGTCCAAAATAATGAAGGAACATCAGGGAATAATTAAAAAACTCAATTTTCAAGTCAGAAACATTTATAGTACTTGTATGAAAAGACCAAATAGGAATACAGTCAAGTATTGCCAATATTTCTGCCAGTGTTTTTAGGATAACACAGTACATTGGGCAAAATAACCCTGTCAAGCTATTTTTCTGAGAAGCTGCAAGGACTAATGCTAGCTCTCTATTTTTAAATGCTTAAGACAATTTCAAATACAACTATGAGATTAAGTCAGACAGAAGAAAGGTATTTTCTTTGCACCCAGTGAAATATTTGTAATAGGCAATTAAAAAGAAAAGACAACTCCTTTATGATTTGAAATTTAATCAAAATGTTACATTAAAAATGAAAACAGAGAGAACATTCACTGGTGTATGCAAAGGTAATGGGTCTGTACAATGTAATACTTGTAAACAAAATGTCACTGTTTTGAAACCCAGAAGTAAAGAAAGTAATTGCTCTTTGATATCAGCCTCCAGTTCGTGGTGGATGGCTCTGATTTTGTTGAAGCAAATAATTTATGTCCAGCATTGTACTGTCCCAGAACTATAAACTATCAAAACCATTAAAACATTAACATTTCCCAACAATAAATATAGAAAGCAAATGAACAGCTAGATTGCTCTGTGCACTATATTAAGTACCACAAAACTCTAAAGTTAGCAGCTCTAGGTATACTCACAATTAAGACAGCAACACTCCATGATCCAGAAATACCAAGTGAGAAAAATTAAATGACAAATAAGAAAATTATTTACTGACAAAGTAAGTGAAGTGGTTTTTTCCACTTACCACTTTGGGTTGAAACCAAATCATTTCACTAAGTTTCAATTAATCAAAAACCTTACTTTATTTTCATTATTTATGCCTGCTCTTTCTCTTTTTCAGCACAGCTGTTAACTCAGGACAGCATACCTGAGACAGGTAAACTTTCAGCCAGCCTAATATTAGTAACATCAACCACACTATGAAACTCTCCATATTTGCTGCCCTAAATATTACTTTCATCCTTTTAAGCTTGAACTGTGGCGGCTGAAAAGCAAATTCAGGTCAGCTGCTGTAGTGGCTGCTACATCATGATAAGTTCCAGCGGAGGTGAACTGCTGAATGCTTCTTAAGTGGTGTCAACTGGAGTTGTCAGGAGATCATAAGGCAGAGCCCCAAGCAATTTGATTAGAATCAGAGAGTAACTGGATTAGTGGAACTACTGAATTAGTGTTTGATGAGCTGCACAATTCACATGTATCTTCACAGCAGTAACCTGCAACATTACAATCCAACCCTTCATGTGCCAGGCGACTCAAACCTCATTTCATACAAACAAGAGATTTGTGCAAAGGTTTGCATTGAAACTGGTGGAAAAAAAAATAAAAATCAAAACTACCTTGATCTAGCAATTCAGTAAAGACATTTGCCATCTCTATTGGTACATTTTCATTATTTTCTCTTCTTTCATTTTAAGCAACTTTAACAGGCAAAGTTGGGAGATACTCTCTCCTAAGGGGCAAGGTGCAATCAGCCAGACAGCTAGTGGTACCTTGTGTCAGTGAGAAGTGGAAGACTTACAGAGCCCAGCACTCAGTAAATGCTGGGTTCAGAGAGAGAAAGGAGGCAGGAACTGCACTGCCAGCAGTGCCTTGACTCTCTGGGAGTGCATTTGCCAACTCTGTTGTCACAGATCGGTTTGTGACACTGAAAAATATCATGCATTGAAGAAGGAAAACTGTTCTCCTCAAGTGCTGCAGGGACCACACCCATCGAGATAAGCCCTGTCCACTACTTTTTAACTATCAAAGTATTGGTCGAAAGCTTCTGCCAGGACAGTCCCAGTACAAAACTCTTCTCTTATCTCTGTAGGCTAATGGAGTGACTCTTCAGGTTTTAGTCATACTCCAGACAAAATCTGAAGATTCCTTCCACTCATGGTTGGCTTGACTTTTTGTCTAGAATTATAGTGAATTAAATAAAGGAACACAACTTATGGCTTTCATGGGAAACATAAAATAAATGTTTTAAAATTAACATTTTTTAACATGCTTAAAGGGTTTCTTTTGCTGTCCCTTTTTTAAAATAAAGATGTCTGTTTCTACACTACAGTAAAAAAGCTTGGGTTCCAAACTCACAACCTTTTTTGTAGATTTTCATGTTTGTAATGATCAAAACACATCTTGAAACAAGCCAACTACAGTGAAATCAACACAGCCAGAAACAGGACTGCAGCTAGAGCCTTATCTGCCTCCACTTCTACAGCTGTTCCAAAACAGAAAGATGGAGTAAGTTATGTTACTGTTTATAGTAAAAGGAAATGATAAGTATGAGTGCTTAGTAAATAGTAGGCAATAGAGAAAATACAGTAATTTGGAGTTATGTCTTCACTAATATCTAGTAATTCACAGGTGGCATGTTACATCTGTGTGCTGTATTTTATTTGACATGTTCACAATCCTTTTTAAGTCAGTCACAAATCCAAACACAGTTAGCAGACAGGGTATTTAATAAAATCAGATTTATAAAACTATTACTGTGTGAAACAGCATTTCAACTATTAAATTTTTCTAATACAAAACCAGCTTCTCAAATCAATACAGAAAAACCCCAATAAATAATGAAAGTATGAGAAAATAATTGAGATGTTATCAAAACCATAAATACATCAAACATTTCTGATGATATCATAATGCACTCTACACGTTTTCCCCTCTCTTCTTTTTCTTCACAAAACCTCTCCTGATATGTGCAGCTCCTAATCATTCATTCTATAAATACAGCTTAGTTGACTAAGGCTGAAATGTGCTAAGATGCAGTAATGTTTCAGATTCATACATGAAACAATTTGGAAGCTTCCCCCAGGCATTCACTGCTGAGGCTCCCGCTGCTCCGCTACCCACAATCCCCCCATTTACCTGCTCGCTGGGCTGCCTCAGCCCTGGTCAGGAAGTGGTAAAGCTGATCCAGCTTATCAGGCTGCTCCTCCAGGGACTTCTCATGCCATATGGCTGACCCAGGCCCTGCAGCCTCCCTCAAGGCATTCCACTTCTGTATCAGAGTGAAGAGCTCGGAGAAGGACTTGTGATAACCCTGTCGCAGCATGTCTATGCAGATGTTCTTCTTGTATGAATTTCTGTTACTGGGAATAAGAAAGATGGATTTTAAACCTTTAAACCTGTATTCTGTTCTCCACCTCACCAAATAAATACAGATAAGTAAAACAGCTTTCAAGAAGAGACCTCTGCAGTTCAGCAGTGGGGAAAGAGGACTTTCCCCCCTGCTCAAAAAGCAGTCTGCTGAAATACGATTACAAATGCCATACTCTAGGGAAGTAAATATGTCAATAATGAACAAAACCATATATATATAAATATATTGAAAACATGTTAAATAAATACACTGATATTCTTTAGCTGGTATTTGGTAAAAAAGGTTGTCTGATGGAACCCTCCTCCTCATGTTTACACTAGTTCATAAAAACACAATGAACTCCTAGTTTGCTTTAAGACAGTGCACAGGGCAAAAATGAGGCACATTCCACATGTCAAAACAACGTTAAAGAGTTTAGCTGTAGGACATGATGGCTTGGTTTAAAACATCAAACAGATGCTATGCCAGAAACACAATCATTAGATAATATTTTGTTTCTGTTTAGTACAACTTCAGCTGAGACTGGATTACTGATGCAAAAGTTTGGCAATTTCTCTCTGATTTTAGAATCAAATGATGTTATAATGAAGTTATATAAAGTTTATATCATTCATAAACTCTGATTAAGATGTGCATATCAAAAAGTTGTATAATCAAATATTCCAAGGGGTAATATATCTTTATGGAAATAATAAAAATATTTCATTTATGGGGCATGAAACAATCATTGTGTTCTATTCTGGAGAAAACTATGAGTCCAATGGGATTTCTTGCACCACTAAGGTACAGATGTAAAGGTTTGCAGGGATAGGTATCTAGTGTGGAAAAACAAACCTTTGCCCCAGTAAAATGGCAAGGACCCAGATGTGTTACTTCTATTTTGTATATGTCATTAAGTTTCCAAACTGTTTTCCAGACTGCCCTTTTAGATTAAAATCTATTTAAATTCAAATCCTCAGTAGCTTTAAAATAAATATGGAATTCTGAAAACTGAGATTTATAGTGTATGTAATAAATTTAGATGACCTCATACTAAGCAGTAGCTTAATGAGACTAATACTTCAAGCCTAAAAGGACCTACTGCAGTTCTTCAACAATGCTGATAAGATGGAAGTGATGTGAAAAACTTCTTAGTTAGATGTCAATTAAATAAACAGTAATGTAAGATGTTATGCATTATTTCATATTTCACATGATTAAAATAAAATCTCTTACTACAGAGATGCACATTAATCCTTCACATATATTCTTTACATTTCAATTGCAGAACCAAACATAAACATATTAAATAATCCTGATATGATATAGACTACATAGTACTGAATTTATGTTTAATATATAAAGAGACAGGTTTTGAAGCTGAAAAGCACACATACCTCACAAAGACAAGTGAAAAGATGTAACTGTTCTGCACCAGAAAGCATTTGCAACATTCATCTTAGAAAAGTAAATGAGAAATATCTTTAAACACTTAAATTTTAATTTGCCAGAATATGCTATATTTGACATATACCAAATGTACAGTGTATAGCTTAAAAATACTGTGTTATTATGCTATTACCATGCAACATATTCTCTATTCTATGTAAGGAATACTTTCTTTTTTTTCCCCCCCCTTTTAAAATTCTCTCTAAGATGAAGAATATAAGTAAAAAATTCCTACCAACCTCCAAAGGCCTATGACTGAATCCTACAGTAATATAACTCATAGCAGTGGAATAACAATCTGCATAGGAGGCACACATACATGCATATTTATTTATACAATGTGATCTATATAGATCTGTATGTGTGCATGCATTAGATCACTGGATGTATTGGAAGTAAACAAGAAAGTACTGCTAAAAGATCTCAACAGTGACTAACCAAAATGTCATTCAGTTAATTTTTAACACTCACTGCATACTCACTGAGCACAGCACCGATAGTCCTATAAATAGAAAAACTGTGCCCATATAACACGTTATTTTCTATAGACTCATGCACTTTACTGGAAGTCAAAGCACATCTTCCCCACAAGGAAGCAAACCATTATTAGCAAACCAATAAAGGGAAACAAAGCATATGGTAAAACATGTCAGTTTTAAAAATCAGTGTCAACAGTGTTCTAATAAATTCCATCCCAATTAATCAACACACTGAAATAATGCTGAAGTAATCATACTGTACAGAGCACATTTTTCTGAGGCAAAAAGATCTGATTTTAGCACATAAGCAACGGTCTAAGTGTAACCCTTCAAACTTAGAGGCATAAAAATAAAAGTAATCTCTCAGTTATAAACATAAAATACACAAAGCACAAAATATTAACACAATTGTTTCCTTATGTTTCTGTGATACATGACACAAGTGACTGATCACACAAAAACAATAAAAGAGGGCAAGAGATTAATTATATCATAGGGATGAATAGTACTTCTGTCATCTAAGAGAGCTCGACACTGCAATGAATTCTGAAATTGTTAGTTATCAGAGTGCTTCCAGATGAAAATTCGAGTCTCCTTTTCTTTCCCAATGAACAGTTCTTTTGACCAGAGGTGTGATATTGGTGACAGCAGTAAACTTTTCATGACACCCTGTGATAAACTGTAAATCCTCAAAATCCTTTTCATCCTGCTATGATGTCATGCAGCATGTGAAATCCAAGGTAAAACAGAGCACCTCATGTTTCAGATAACCCAAGATTACAAGGATTACTTGATTTGTAATTTCAATATCAAAACCTGATATCTAAGGTCCCTTCCAACTCTGGATATTCTGAGTCTATGACTTATTTTATAAAATCCAAATGGTTAACAGTATGTTTCTACTACATTAATAAGCTGGTTTACACTAAACGTTTTGAACCTTGCTACCTAATAAATTACTATTTATTACTAAATAAGAGAGTTTGCTTTCCTGCATTGCGTCCGCGCCGACTTCAGGCTCTCTTTGGACAATTATGTTACTTTCAGGGGCGAAATGGGAAGAACCTGCCCTTTCCTTTGGTTGGAGCGGGGCCGTTGGAGGGGTTTAATGGTCTCTGGGGGCATCTACTGGAAATGTGGGAAACTGCAGGCAGGACACGCGGATCCCGCCGCTGGCAGCGCGGCGCAAGAACAAAGGGCGCCCGGCCGTGCCCCGCTCGGGGCACCGCGACACGGACACGCGCGACCCGCCCGCACAGCCGCCGGCGGGGACACGGGAGCACAGCTGGAAACAGCAGACAGCTCTGCTGGGCTAGCCGTGTTTCACTTTAAAATTGAACCCTGACGTGAGTGTAAACCTAAAGTCCTCTTCCCCTCTTTGGATGATCTTGCCTGCACGCCAGGAGAAAAAGATTACAGATGGATTTGGTTTTTAAGGCAAACTGTTCATTTTTTAATGCATTCGGGAGCGTATCTGGGTATTTATGGTTGAAACAAAGACAGCAATTAATCTGGTTTTAGTTTAAAGCAGTTGTTTTGTTTTTGTTTGTTTTGCTTTCTTTTGTTTTTGAATTCACTAAATCCAACAGATGAGAACCACAATACTTATCACAGACCCAGCAGAGGCTGAGAACCCACTGTTCCTCTGCCTGTACACTCACCTCTGTCCGCACTGAAATGCTGTGATGTTGCTTCATGTTTATTTACACAGACTGGGGAAGACAATAAAAACGGGGTCTAAGTGAGTTTGGAGGTGTCTCGCACCTGTCCTACATCAGCAGTTTCTGTGATGCAACAGTCTGTCAAAAGGTGCTGAAAAATTCTGTGAGCCTCTTTCTCTGAGTCACGGGTGGGTAGTGCATCACAAGAATTTTTAGCACCAAATAAATAAACAACAAAAGTTCAAGTTGCCTTTTTAGTGACACCACATGATAGGTGACAGTTTCATGTATAATATCGCACGGGTGAAAGAAGCTACTTACCGAATGCAGATCTGGGAGCTTGAAAAGGCACTGCTGTTATTAACACTGTGCTTTAAGTGTACCTAGGTATTACTACAGGCATTGTAATTTTTTCTTATCTATACAGCTACTTACCTATTTTTCTTATATGGATTTATTTTTATTATTATCATTGCTATTATGATATGATCTAGATTCATGCTCAGGAATCACAGGAACCTGATTCTGATCTGCCTTCACCATCGCAAAAATTATTAGTAAACACTAATCTTCAGTGAGGCTATTGAAATTACACTGTTCCAGTCCCAAGGACCTTCCTACATTATGGTATTGTATTTTTATGAGACTCTTATGCAATGCTGAGTGATCAGGACAGCACCGTCCAACACTCCCTTTAACCTAAAATCCTGCACAAGAAGGCTATTTGCATTCTACCCTTTACATTAAAAGAGAGAAAAGGAAAAAAGAAATTAAGAGGCTAAGAGGCAGGTACTGGTGTTAGAAATAATAGTCAGTATAGCATAATGGAATAATTTTCAATTCTCCATGCCTCCTGTGTGGTGTGGTTAAATACAGGCACGCAATGTAAGTCCAAAAATCTACTATTTTCTGATATAGATATGTATTTAATATCAGGTTCATATATTAAGATTTTGTAGGCTTTCATTAGTACTTCTGGTTAATTCCAGTTTCTGATTATAATACAAGTATATTGTAGCAATCCCATTTTGTAAAGCACAAAGTGGCATGGATTAAACAACGAGAGTATATAAAATATTAATCTGTACTTTCAGTGTAAAATAATTACTCTACCAATTATTATAATGTTTAAAAACTGTATTCAAATAGGTTTCATCCACTTGGGATTTCCTTCTGCAGTTGGCAAGTCAATGACTGATATAAATGCCTTGGATAAGCATCACAAAATTATGAAAAAATAATCAAGATATTTTTGCTTAAGTTCATTTAAACAAATTTATTTTATTCCACCCACATTTCCTGTCTATACATCTACAAGAAAATTAAAATTACATAAAGTATGTGAACGCTTTGCTACTTTTTGCTTAACCTATATGCAAACAAACAAAGCATAAACAAGAGGACACCAGAATTTCTTCACTAAAAACCGGGGAATACATATGCATTAAGTAAAAAGAAATCTACATTATACAAAACACAAAAAAGCCAAACATGCTGCAAGAGTTTATGACTTCAGGCTGTTCTGCTTAAGAACTGAAAGAAGAATTATTATTTAATGATAGCTGGACAGCCGAAAAAAGAAGAACAGGTTTGCAACACTTTTAGTGGCCCGCATCTAAAACCCAGTTAAAATTTCTGCAGGGAGCTGCTGAACACAGAAAGCACTCATGCAAATACTTGGTCAACACGGAAGCTGAAGGTTTGCCTATCGCCTTCAGTGACCCGGCCTGCAGTGGTGTGAAGCCAGGTACCCACACTGCTGAGGGCTATATTGCTGTGTCCCTGGGCTGCCATCCACCAGAGGCAGGTCCACAACGAACTTAAAAATGTATCTCAGTCCTGTGAGTGTTTCAGTTTTGTGTGAAAATTTATCTGCATAAGTACTCTGGTAAGTCAAGCCCTCAGATGGTCAAGGTACTCAGCACATTTTCACCACGTACTCCTACTGATACAAGGCTATTTAACTGTATCAGGGCACAGGCTCTTTAATCCTAAAGACTGTCCATTTAAATACTTTTCTTTTAATGAAATATTTACTGGATGGTAATATGTTAAATTGTAGACTATAGTAATGTCATTAAAAAATGATATGACAGTGCAGTAAATGCCATTAAGTAGTAATAGACTGTTAGCTTACACCTTAGAATTTTTTACTACTAAGGCTGAGAATTAAATTATACTGGGGTGGGGTGCATGCCTTTTAATTCCAAATTATCAAATTGAAATGTCCTATTATAAAAAGCATAAAATGTCCTATTATAAAAAGCATCAAATCCCCAAATGGTATAAAAAGAATTTCCTATTCTAATTATAAACAAAAAATATTGCATGGAAATTTGGACACATCATGAAAGGAAAAAATATCACTTGAAATTGACTTTCATAACAATCCAGATTTTTTAAGTAAGAAAAGCTTCATGAAGCTATGCATCCAGAACTATTATTAGAAAGATGAAAATACTGCATATATTAAAAAAATATGTAGGTACATTATACCATATATATGGGTAGAATAACTTTCAGCATAAGCAAAGCAGTATTTTTCATCTACTGCCTCACAGTCACTGACTGTTGTCAAACCACACTTTAACCTAAATCATGCAATCAAAGGTGGATGCATAACGTGTCAGTAGGATCCCGCAAAGAACACATATATTCAACTCGCTTCCTTTTGTTCAAAGCTACATAAAATGAAAAATTAATCAATTATAAACATCAAAGGATGACGCAGAAAAAGTATTTTTAAATGAATGTAAGTACTGTAATAATTAAGAATCGTTAACCCAGAAAATGGAAATATAGATTTAGCAGTGAACTTTTGGAATGTTCTGTCCCTAAATATAAATGCAAAGAAAACACTCAAAATAAAGATAAGAGGGCTACCGTTATAAAAATGTTCATCATACAAAAGCACACATACCTGTGATTATTTCAAGCGTAATCAGAAAATCCCCATTATCTTCATTAATCTTTCTGCTTTCCTTTCTAAATTAATGATGCTCCTTAATGAAAAGCAGTTCCAGTCACATTTTATGGACTATTATTTACCAAAAATAAGTATTTCTCAACTTTCCTCTTTTATTTCAGAGCTGACCTAGTGGGCTGGAAGCTAGAAACACCTGAGTTTGGAACCCTTTCCATTTGACTTGCACAATAATGAAGAAGTTGTTGAATTTCTCTGCAAGTTTCTTTCACAGTGTGCAAAACAGATAATCGTAATTATTTACTTTCAGTATCTTCTCATGCTGATGTTATTCTCATAAAACCCTATACAAGGGTATGCATTATTACAGAATTGCTACAAACAATTCCCACAGTATTTTTCCTTTTGTTTAGGATAGCTCTCATTCAAGTCCCCAGCTGAACTTACTCAGGAGTCTAAGGACAAATAGACCACACGGAGATTGAGGGGAAAGGAAAAGCAAGGGTCTTAATGCAGAAGGCAGAATAATTTTCACTGTGAAAATTATTAGGAAGTCTTGATTGTACTAAGACAGATTAGACAGTCTTTATTTCAGACTCTTTTTGTGTGTGTTAGAGATGCTTCACCTTTTTGGAGTGTTTTAAAAATAGAAGTCAGTTGTGTATTGCTTGTACAATATCTTCAGTACTAAATATTGTTGAACTATTGAGAAATGAAAGCACTAGAAAACCGTAAGACCAAACTTAGTAAAAACAACAAGTTACATAAAAAAAAGAAAAACTTCAGCTCACTGTGTTCTTCTTTATTAAAGTATGTCATGTATTTTATCTTTGCAAGAGTTTGATGAGTTTTTGCAAGTAAAATTCTGTTTCCTCTATACTTGCTAATAGTCATGAGAATCTGTAGTTTGCACCTTCCCATTAAAAATGTATTGTATTTTTTGAAATTATTCACCCCGCCTTTTATCCAGATCATGTCTTTGAAAGGAGGAAGTAGATAATAAATGGAATAATTCATGATTTCCCATTAAATATGAAACTTTCTTTTGCAGAGTTTAGAAAATGAAGTTCTACATAATGTACAGAAGTTGATTAGAACTTTTTTTAACCTTTTCAAGAAAAACCTTTCACATTACACAAATGCACAGAGAAGTTTCTTTAGGAAAGGCAAACCATTTGCTTCCTACACAGTTCTGTTCTTTAGATCTCTGCCTAATTACAGTCAATAATATGCTTATCAGGCCCAAAATTTGCAGAGATCATTCATCTGACCAAAAAGGATGTGTGCCTCTAAGTGCTAAAATCTCTTTTTGAAAGTTGTTTAATAAACATTGAATCCTGGTCATGGCAAGCAAGATTGTTAGGAATTATTCAGACAGAAAAAAATACATATTTAAATAATATTGTGAAAGAAATTTAAAATTTATCATCTAGCTCACTAAGTGACTTGTGCCATCTCCCTTTCCACAACCAGCAGGGAGTTTGGGATAGAGTGCCTTAATTTAAAATTTCTTTTACTATGAAAGGATATATTTCTTTTATTCTGATTTACCCTTTTCCATGGTTTTTAGTATCTAAAAGTGAAGAAATATCCCCATAAAATGTAAATGAGTTGATACATCATTCCACCAGTTCTCAACCACAGTAATGTGAACAGAGGGTGTAAGGTATCCTATTGAAAGACTGACATCAGGAAGCAGAGCAGAATCTTGCTAGGAAGGACCTGAACATGAAAGGGAAAGAAGTTTATTTCTTTCTCTGTTTGTTGCTGTGTCCTTCTTTAGCTGCCTTGAGCTCTTCTCTCTCCCTCCGTCTTCATAGTGTAATACACAGAAGAAATGGAAGTAGCTCAAATCAGTGCATCGCTAGAACCAAAACCTTGTGCAATCAAGGACTGAAACACAAAGGAAAAGCAGAATCTGCACCTACACGTTATCTGTCTGTGCCTGAAACTGTCTTTTGCAAGCCTTTTAATATCAGCAGCCACCCCTCCTCCTTCCTTGCCTTAATCCCATACCAACAACAGATTTTTCCTAACTCTTATTCTTGGCAGAGCCCCTTCCCTGTCCTTTGAGAGCCTCACTTAATAATGTAAAAATGGTCAAATCCACCTTATAACACAGAATTCCCAAGGGAAAATGAAGCATGTTCCAATTGGAAAGAAGCAGTAAAGATTTCAGGCTAGGAAGGAAGAAAACATGGTAATAAGATGTCAGTGAATAAAGGTCCCAATCTATTTGTTGAATAAAAGACCTAAGAAGTCACCTTACTAATTTATTTGATAGGAGTGACAGCAACTAAACAGCATGGATTTATCAAATCCCCAATCAGCTTTTTGTGTTCATCCCCCTTAAAGAACTGGCCCATCAACACAAAAGACCAGAATATGAATAAATACAGAAGCAAATAAATCTTAATTTGAGTACTGAAAGTCTCATGATTTAAGTAACTTATAAACAGAGGACAACGTCAGAGGAATCCCAGTCTAACAGTAGGGCTTACTAATGGCGCTTACTTTCACCATAGCTATGATGAAAATAGAGTAAAACACCCTTCAAGCTAGGTCCTGTCCTCTCCACCACCCCACACACCTGACTCCTCTCTCTCAATGGACTGTCCAGATCATCCTGGCCTCTAAGCAGGTGAGGAAGTTTCTCCCTCTTTAGTCTTGGAGGACACATACAGAGATCAACTGATAGAAAATGTAAGGATGGAGGAAAGAAATAATTTATTTCCACAAATTTATCTAAATTTAATCCCTCAAAAAGTTTCCCACATCTTTTTTTCCATAACTCTACCTAGCTGATACTGAAAACTCCAGAAACTTGGGGTATTGGGAGGATATAAATAATTTGTCCCTTTTAATCTGCTGACTGAGGAATGAAAAAATAATCTTGTATCAGATGGCACCAACAGAAGATTTAAAATGGATGCCAGTTCACTTCTGTTCTGGACTTGACACCTTCCTGTAGAAGTGCTGCCTCAGGAATTAAAGAATGCAACTCTTAAGACTTCTACCTCATAATTTTTAAAGCTTTCAAAATTCTCCAGTTCTCCAATGCAGGATTCAGTGGCAAATATACATGCCTACATTTGAGCTGGTCACCCTAAGCTCTCTCTCTAAGCAATGGAAAGAAATAGGTGCTTCAAAAGTAACATTTGCCTTATTCTAAAGAGTTTTCTGAATCCTAAAAGATGGAGCTCAACTAATTGTATTACTTATTTCCATTGTTTATATGGGGTGATTAACCAAGTCCTCTGGATCAGTTAAACTTAGGTGAAAATCCCTTTGCTTTTCTCCAGGGAAGGACAAAAGTTGATGAAAGGGACTGCTACTATATTCATCAGTCATCACTGCTAGAGCAAAAATTTTATGTTCCATTTGGCAGTATACAATCTGCAAAGTAGTTTAATGATCATCATTGCCAGGATTAGCAGAGATGGCTGACAACTGCACTGGGGGTCACAGCCCACTTGCCTTTTTCTGTTCCTGCTACTCTTCAAGTGGACCAGACACTGGACAATTCTAAGCAGAACAACTCAAAAACGTCTGACAGAATGCATATAAGATAATCTTGTCTCTTGCCTGAAAAAAGTCATATCAGACCATGTCTTTACTGACACAAATTTACCAAGACAAGCTTTCAATAACACACCAATCCATCACTCACAAGACAGAAAACACAAGTACACATTTTCATGATATCTGGGTCAGTCTTTACTATCCTGTATAATAATTTAGATGTCATAATTTAGACTACCAGAGTCTTGAGGACACCAGAACTCCATCATCCAATTCAAATGTATTCAAGATTCATTCTAGTAACATCACTAATGTGTTTTTTTTTTTATTACTACTAAGCAAAGCTGTTCCTCTCATCAAACAGATTTCAAAGTCTCTCTTTCTAGTCTTTTACTCTTTTTTGATGATACAACTGCCTTTGGACAATTTTCATCTGTATGAAGAAAAGAGAACTCTTACTTGATCTTTCTGGCCCTGACAAAAAGATTGGGAAACAGGAATGACAATATCAAATTCCTGCCCATCCTAGGCTCCAAACTCATTCGAAGATTCAACCCTGGAAACAATCCCTTGATGACAAATGCTTTACTTCACAGTCCACTCTGAACTTGTTGACCCCTAGCTCAGTCATAAGGACTATTTTTAATTTGTACTGCAATCCGAGTTTGAGCTGTTAATGACTTGATGAGTCAAGACTAAGAACAGAAAGTGTCAGGGAAAGCACATTGAGAGCCAGTGGAGTCAGCCAACCTCCTCATCAGCTTACAGCAGCCTGATTCTGTGGCAAGAAAGCACTCACATTCTCCAGTAACAGGAACCTTTACTTTTTTTTCCATTTCCACCTTTTTGTACCACATTCACATCAAGCTAAAGTCTTTTGAGAAGGAAGCAAAACAAAATCAATGAAAAAACAAAGCAATATCCTGTTTTAATATAATTAAGTACTATCTTTCTTAAGCCCTATTTTTTCTCATATCAACCTGGGACAAAAAAATTATTGCAAACAAAAACACTCTGAAAAACATTCCCACATTTTTACACAGAAGAAAAGAAAAAAAAGATATCATATCATGAGCACACTTAATGGAATTCTTCTACTTTGCTGAAGTTTGGAACAAATACTGTACAAAACAAGAATAACTGCAACCTTTTCTCCTTTAACTATGAAGAAACCAGGTTATCTTGATTTTAAAGAATATTGGAAGGATGCAATTTTAGGGAGGAGCTTGAAAGGATGTTGTTTTTTTTCTGTAAATGTGATACTACTCAGCCGTTCCTTTATTAGGATGATAATGAACTTGTGGCTGCCTAGCATACACATTAAAAAAAGGGTGTATAGTATTAAGCTGGAGTATGGTTCCAAAAATTTGTCTTCACAAAATACTCATTGACATACTAAGGTAATAAAAGTAGAGATTTTCAGGTGGCAAAAGAAGGAAATCTAATCCTTTAGAAGTGCAATAATCTACTTCTGGAATAGACACAACATTTAAAAAAAGCTACACAGTCTATCATAAGCCATTTCTCATAATTTTAACATAAAAACATCCATTGTCTGTTAAGACATACCTTACACTGATTTCAGTAGGATAATTTACAGCTATGGCATTCCCTTACTTTATAAACTGATTTTAAATTACATTGGATGTGTTTACTTTTTTTTTAACTAAATTAGCACAGTACTAATAGAACTGTGTAGTTAGTTTGTTACCATTTGTTTGCTCTCAAATGATTTTGTAAAGTTTATGGAAGAGCATTAGTAAATTATATATAGAGAAATAACTTTTGTAACTGCTGTCCTATTATTAAAAATCAAAAATTCCAAGAAGAATTAAATACACAGAATGTAACCTTTTAAAAGAGCTACTTAAAAAAATCTCTGTAGAAATAAACCAGAATATATATGATATTTCAGTTTAATCTTCTAAGAGGCTTTGATAACTTTGAAAAGCAGCATATAACAAAACTGTAAGGGGACACCCCACTTCATGTGGTATTGCAGAACAGATGATAAAATTCTCACTTCACAGTGGATGTCCTTGCTGGTTTCCTTTTCCACAACCTCCAGACTCAGGGTTTGGATATAAAAAGAAAAATGATATAGGGTGTTTTGTGTTGGTTATTTTGTTCATTTGGGTTTTTTAATGGCAGTAAAAAGGCTGACCTGATCAAATCAGAGCTGCAAAATGCACTTAGAAGCCCCAGAGCCTTTCTAAAATAGCAGTGATTTCTTGTGTAATCACCACAGAGAGAACACTTCCGTCCCTTGCATGGTCTGTAGATGTCCACTGGGGCTGAAGACTGAAACAGCTCCCTGGCAAAGGCAAGGCAGTCTGTGACAATTGTGGCAGTGCAATGAGTAGAACAGCCCTGCAGAGCTGGTGTGGAACTAGGGTGACAGTAAGTGAATGTACTCAGTTCTCTGCTTGCTCCCTGAGGTCTGATACTTCTTCCCCCCTCACAGAGCAACTACACTATCCTTAATTCAGGGGACAGGGCCTCTGTCAACAAAGCATTTGCTCAGGAAGGATCTGCTCCTTATGGAGCCAAGTAGTCACCAACCAACCTCAGGTTCCTTCTCTTTAAGCAGGGAGTATTTACATGAGCCATGACACCCAGAATGATCAGCACGATAGCGTGAACAAAGGCAACTGCCCCACATCAACCATGTGCCCTGACAGAGCAGCAACATGGCACTTTACACTGCCTCACCTTCCTCACTTCCCTAGCACTGCTGGGCTGCTCTCTTCCACAGACTGTGACCATGATAACAGAGTTCCTACTGTAGCAACAAAGGAACAAACTGAACTTTGCACACATTGGGGTGATGTATTGAGAAAGTCCAAACCTCATCACTGAACTAACCTTTAGACCACCATCTCTGAACCTAGTCTGGGTTTGAAAATAAAAGAAGTGGGGTATGAGTTTTCTTTAAACAGATTGCTCTCCTAGATCATCAGATCAGATACATTATAGTCTTTGTACTGACTGTCTTAAGAACACTTAGTAGTTTTATCTTGTTGCCACTGTAAAAATAAAAGTGAATAGGATGAGGAATAGTGAAAAGGAATAGAATATCACCAAAAAAGTAAAGTGTTAACTGGCTCAGTGTCACACAGTATAATTTTAGGACACCATTAAAGTTATTATCTCTAATCTCAAACCTGGTAATTTTCTACATTTTAATCTGAAATTTTAGGCAAGGCTTGCGGCCACATTCTTAGGCTAGGAAGTAGAAAAGAAGCATGTTTTGCAAGAAACTAGCTGGTCAAATTCCTGTCTGATTGATAGAAAGTTTTCATGCAGCAAGGGTGATCTTGCAATATTAATTGTTAATGTACCTAGAGTCCTTGTATATGCATATTTTTATTATTTAAATATTGAAATAAATAAATCAGCTCACTTAAGCAACCAGCAATCCAGATTTGTTAGAATTCTTTCATTAATTTTGATGGTGCTGAACCCCAGATCTGTTAAAAGACTGAAGAAGAATAAGTCAGTCATAGCCTCTTGTAGCTTCTAAATGTAAATACCTCAGCTATAAGAAATCAAAAGTTATCTAGATTTCTTTCATTCACTGGGTTTTTAAATAACTAATGGGGTATTAAATGCTTCACCGCCGAAGTCAGCACAGGGCTTGGCCAAATAGTAATTCAAAATTACAAGAACATGTATGTCGGTATACTAAGCTTCCAGCCCAAAGGAGATATTTCACTAAGGCTCAGAAGAAAGACGAGAAGAAGACAAACAAAAAAGGCAGCACCATTTCAAATATAATTACCGACACAATTTTAACAATAATGTTACAAATGGGATATAATTGCTAAATACACAAATTAGTAAAACCAAGGAGATATTTAAATGCTTTGATATACTTAACATCAGGAGAAATGAACCATCATTATTTAATACCAACTTCAATTTTTAAATGCCAAGTTCAACTAAAAAGGGTAGGGCCTAGGGAACTTTAAATTTAAATGATTATGATGACTAGAAACAAAGGAAACAATAAACTTATGGATGTTAAAATGCCTCAAAAAAGCCAACTTACGCTGCAGCTTCTTGTTTTGACAACCCTTTGATATTCTTCGCCAAATAATCATCTATGCCATCTTTGTCTTTGATCAAATAAATCCTAAATTTAAATGAAAAAAAATTAAGAGAAACACTGTAAGGTGCTAACATAGACTTCTGCAGCATGTATAATATATTATCATTGCCAAGTAGAGCTAAATACTGAAATATTGACAAAGTAATATATCAGACATTCTATAAACACATACAAATATCTTTTAAATTTTTTGGTCTGAAGGTATTTCAAATCTTTATTTCTAAAAGCAAATAGAGATGATATTAACTTCCAGGGATCTGCTTACCTGATATTTCAGTCTAAACTATAAGAAATGGTGTATTAGCTAAATCAGTAATAATTGATGAAGCTATCCATACTTAAACTATTTCCTAAACCAGAACCATTACATTTTTGCATTATTGGTATGGCTAGAGTAATCCAGGGTATTTCATATTTAGCTTTTTCAAAATTAAAAAGCCTCAGCAAATCAACAAAAAAAAAATCCCCAATCCAACTCAAAATGTTTTCCTTGATGCAATGCAATCTTCTAATACTGCTCTTGACTTTCCACAGTTTGAGTAGCATATTGCAAAAGATGGTCCATTAAGGGGGTAATCTAAACGGCATTAAAATAAAGAGCAAATTTCAGGATGCATGGGTCTAATTTTAATATTTGAACTGTGCATCATTTCACCTTTCACTTCAACCACCATCTCTTTGCATTGCCACTCTGATACACAAGGGATGCCTTGAAAGGATAATATGCACTTGCTGACCATAAAGTGTATTTAAATGGAATCTGAAATCCTGACTGTAGAGAATATTATCTTTATAAAAGTAATGTGAATTTATTTTTATTCTTCTGTAAAAGAGCATAAAGATTGCCTGGTTAATCACTCAAAGATAAAATAAATTCAACATTAGTGTTCCACAAAAATCTATTACTTTCCTCTTTCTCTGTCTGTATTACACTGCTGTCTTTCATTACAGTGATGAGAGTAAATTCTTTTCATAATGTTAGCTAATATAAGCATCATGCTCCTTATTGCTCTGAGAATACAAAAGACACTTCATGAAGTTCATTTAAATGAAAACAAAATAGCTAAGCAAAGCAGAGATATTTTGACATATCTGTATTTAAAACAATGTAACAGTGAAAACTTCCGTCACAAATAGTGCATTTAAATTTGTTCCAGAATCTGCTGCTGCTGAGTGGCACCAGCAGAGGTTTGTGCTTCCAGGCTGCTCATAACACAATCCATATGAGCTGTTGCTAAATGGACACCTTATGGATATTGCCATAAAAATTCAGTTATAATCAATACAGAAATGTTAGCGAAATTTTAACATCAAAACAGTCACAATTTAGAAAAACATGTAATGTTACTTGGATCACAAAAATAACTATTGTTTATTTAAAACTGATGTAAAACATAGTTTGAGATACTATAGGTTTATATGATATAACAGAAAAACTGAAACCCAGTATTTCTGGGCAAATAAACACAAAATATCAAGCAGACAACACAAAAAAACCCCGGCTGACCTTTGCACTTCAAGACTGCAAAAATGAGATTTCTGCACATCAATAGTACAGAGACAACACATCAAGAACTTGAGGGGAGGAAAATCCAAACCCCCAAACTGAAACAGTGAACTACAACAGCAAAATGCTAGGCATCATTATCACCCTGGTGCAAATTTATCTACACTGCAGTTAAAAACAATCTCAAACTGGAACAGAGGAAAGCCTGATGCCTTCTCATTGTCTTTACAAAGGTATTTTAACTAAAAAAGAAAAAAAACCCAAATCTTGGGGAAAAGCCCTTGGAAGCATATACAGTTTAGATTGTCACCTGCCTTATAGCCAAGGTAAAAATTTCTGACTTCTTACTGGTAACACCCTCAAACTTAAAGACAACTACAGCCAAGAAGAAAAAAAAATAAGCAAAAACTTGAAGACTAATTGCTGTTTACATCAGTTCTGCAATAACATGTATTGGACTGATACAAGTACAAACATGGTCACCCATCATAAAGAATTGAACTTCCTAAAAATAATAAATACTTATCTCATCTTGGTGGGTATTATAAATTATGTTTACATTATGTTACTGTAGCAATAACACAAAAAAGACAGGCAGATGATACATAGTAAAAAACACACTAGAAAATTCCATCAACTCAACAAAATTTTTTAAAATGGCTTGTTATATGCAATGAGAACTAAAAACAATACAATTAATTTATGTGTAGAACTGAGACTGTGACATGGAATGGACATTGTTTCTTCACAGAGAATTGAGGTGAGGATAGCACTGGCTAAAAGGTATTGTTTCTTTTCTACCAGAAGTTGTCACTTGCCTTTTTCAAGGTGTTTTAGCCTTTCTCCACTGTTTCCATAATGACTCACTACATTTCATAAACAGTGGATTAAAAAGTCCACTTTACCTGTAAAGTGGCTCCTATTTAATTTTAAATCACTCACTTATAAACATGTTTCAATCCAACTGGCACCTATCCCAGAATTAACATTTTCACCATGTCTTCCTATAACTGTTTCTGTTATCAGGAAGAAAAATAGATAATTTCTTTCCTAAAATGAAATTTAATGATAAATACATCTGGCTCTTAATCACAGAATGGAATGGAGTCACATAAAGGACCAAACTGATTCTCATGTAACTTTCTATCCCCACTGCCTAATCTGTCAACTCAGACTCCATCTCTCTCAAAATCTGCTATCAAAACAAATGGCAGAACTTGTCTTGTTCTCATCACCAGGCATCTACAGTGTGGCTTAGGCCACTACAAAGTCAGACATTTCTGCTCTGCAAACAGGCACAACCTCTACAGGAATGCTGCCAAAGGATCTCCTTGAACATGAAAGTTCAAAAGCTAAAAAACAAGCCTCCCAACTACCTCTTGAGTGAGTTCTCCAGCAGTGTAGTTACTGGAAAAAAAAGTGATGGCTGCAGAACACAGCTCCAGCCATAAGAGATTTTTTTTTTAAAATGGCAAGACACGTCCTTATTCTATCAATGTGTGAGAGGACACCTCTCAGTATGAGTCCATCAGAAAGACTGAGCACAAGGACAGGATGTTTATAGATCCTTCCTGCTTTTAGACATGGACATGCAGCTCCTTAACATAGAGATGCCCCAGACCTTTCAGCCAAAGGCTAAGAGGAATGCTAGGATCAGGGAAAAAAAAAAAAAAAAAAGAAAGAAAAAAAAGAGGAAGAAGAAAATATCCACTATTCTTTCTGAAATGGAGACAATTCCAGGAAAAAGAGTATAGCAGGGCTGATAAGGAACAGAGAGAACAGTAAAAGGGGGAAAAATGAGTGCAATGGAACAGAAAGACACATAGGCATGTGCAAGAAAAAGATGGATTTTAAGTATTATGGCACTGCTGTTAATTCTCTCAGTTTTTAAATGTTTTTTAAGCCAGTTTTATTAATTATATTTTGAGAGTTGCAAAACAGCCCAAATGAAAAAAAAGAATCTTGTTGTTTCATCCAAATAAGTATATTTTTAATGACCTACATTTGTATCAATGCTAAATGAAAATAACTTTCTATGGCTCTTGAAGGGGTTTTGAAGAAATAGATGAAATACCCTGAACAGAACCCATTCTCTAATTTTATCTCTTTTAAATTCTGAAACTTTCCTAAGACAGAATTTCCTTGCCTCTGATTTTTGTGGTTTTGAGTATTGCAAAAGACAAACATAATTTTTAACCTCGGCACAGCTGACTGAAGCAATTCACAGTAAAAATGATGCTTTGAAAGAAAAGAGGTACATACCTTGCAAAGTCTAATGGGGGGCAAACAGTCTGCTTTATGAACCGGGGATGCTCCCCTGGGCTTTGTAGGACTGCTTGAGGCAACACATTCATTTTAACTAAAACAAACAAACGAAACCAATATTAGTTGAAACAGTGTCTTCAGAGCAAAGCAGTTTGTTATCCTTCTTGCGCTGCTTCCCACTCTCTTCTATTTCCAGTAAATGTAAAACCCAACTTCAGCTCCACACAAAGTTTTTCAGCACTACTTCAGTAGGACATAATGGATATGAAGGGTCATGATCTAACTTTCAATAGTTTTCTCTCTTTCACTGATGTGCTCTTGATTTGCATGGGATTCCCTGTGCTTCCTCAAGCTATCCAGGTCCAAGTATTAATAATATTTTACACTAATACATAAAGTGAACGAATGATGGAACACACCGTGTGCAATGCCACAACAGGCACTGCATTAATGTTCAAAATACTACATAATCATAAGAGTAACAATCTTTTGAAGAAGGAATGTAAGTGATGCTATACTTACAACAGAGTTTTACTTAAAACAAAAGCCCAAAGCCCCACAGTTATGTAGAATCATCTAGCTTGTCATCTTGAAGTACATAAATGCTAATAGGACTTTTTTGTCATATGGAGCTACTGTGTTTTTTTCCCAAGTATTCAGTCTACACTTCCTCCCATTAAAGTTTCAGCTGCCAGTTCCTTCATTTTGCATGTCTGTGATCTGAGGACGTTAGCAGCAGGAGCACCCTTACTTTTAAATTTGGTTTAATGTAGGTACTGCATGCCCTGCTGGTAGGCCTGAAGGCACAAACTTCTAATAGGGATAGAAAAACAGAATATAATAAGAAGGGGGGAAAGAATTTAACTATTTGCTATATTTAGTGAAAGGAAATTTATTTTATGGGAAAGAAGTATTAGATATGAATCAATTTGTTAATGATCAGCATCAGATAGCAGATATATTTAGCCTTTCTGGGATCAAAAGCCATTTCACTGATGCAGTATTTTGCTGCAGTTACAGTGAAGTAATTTTTAAAATTGTGTTACTTAGAACTGAATAACAAAAACAATTAACAGTTGAAAAGATGACAGGATAGGATATTTCTCCTAAGTCATTCTTTTAGGGCCTACTATAATGATAACATTTGTTACAGAAAGCAAAAGAATCTTATTCATAAATAAACCATTCTGCAATCAGAAGCAGCAATATTTTACAGAAGTGTATCATGGAAAAAATCAATAGAATAAAAACATATGGGCAATTCATCACTATAAAAGATTGCACTTCTCATAGAGAACGACAGGTTTGTATACAGAAACTATATAGAAAACAAAAGCCCTTTTTAGGAAGATGCTGTTCAGTGAGAAATAGGAATTAGACTTTGGAACAACAACAATGAAGCTCAGAGAACACACAAACCTTTCCACAAGCCTCTTTGTTTTGAGGTATTAAGTGAAAAAAAAAAAGAATCCAGATATGCCTTAATGGCAGCTGATGACCTGTGGCCTGTCACAGGGCTCAGGCTGCACCCACACGGCACCTGGAGCGCACAGCATCTCCTCGCTGGCTCACATATCCCAGGCTCCCACCCCGCAGGAATCACGTCTGTGGCAAAACAGGCAGTCATGCACGCAGGTCTCACGCTAACATCAGGCACACATGCAGACGTTTTTAGTACATTACTGCCTCACAAGGATCAAAACTGCTGTCCTGACTCCTATTTCAAACTCAGAGCTTGGGAAAAAAAAAACAACACCAAAACCCGTTTCGTAATGATGCCAATTTAACTCCTATTTTAGAGGTGGGAGGTTGCTTTCAGAGTGAAATGGAGGGCGTATTTCCCCGATTTCCAAGGTGACTGTGATTCTTACAGGCAAATGACACATGGCAGAAAGCACCGGCAACACATCCTTCTACTACAGTCGCGCAAACTTCCTTGCCGATCATTTAAAGGCGGCTAGCCCCTTTACATCTTACCCCTTTATTATAAAGCCCAAGCCACGTTTCATTTACTCCATCAGACACCCCAGAATTCAGCGGAAAGTGAGGCAGCACCGTTTGTTTCCAAAGGAGCTGAACCTGCTGTATAACAACACCACGGAAGGCATGTCCCCCTGGCCTGGAATGGCTCCAAAGGCGCGCTGCACCTGAGGCCAAACCCCACCTCTCTCTGGCCAAGCCTTTCTGGCACCTCCGAGCTGACCTGCTGGCCACCCCTTCGCTCTTCCCACACCTCTCCCGAGGCACGCACACACCGAGCCGGGGGCTGGAGGCTGCCCAGGGATGGAAGCAGCCGGAGGGAGTGGGCATGGTCCCTGGCACCTGCCGAATAAAGGGACGTCAGGGCGTGACAAGGGCAGACTTACAGACACGCCGCTTTATTACGCTGAAAGGAATAAACCGATTAAAACTTTTGTTTTGGAATCTTCAGCCGGCGTGATGGATGTGACTCGTTCCAAGCAACCCGTCTGGGGCCGGGGCCGGGGCCGGGGCCGCGGCTTGGCCCGTGTCCCGGCGCCCTCCGCCCCTGCTGTGGCTGCGGGAACGCCGCCGCTCCCCGCCTGCTGCCGCTCCCGCTTTCCCCTTCACCCTCCAGCCGGCCTCAGGCACACACACCCCGGCCTGGAGCGGCCTCTTTGAGAGTGAAACATCAGCGGGAGCGGCCGGGGGTGGGCGGGGAGCGGCCCCTCAGGGAGGCCCAGGACGCCGCGGGCTCGCCATGGCGACGGGGGCGGGCGGCGCAGCGGGAGGCCTCAGGGAAGGGCCGACCCCGCCGGCCCCCGAGAGCCGCCAAGGAGCTTTAACCCGTGATAAAAAACACATGGCGAGGTGCTGGTGTATTTCTTCAGAGTTTGCCTGGGTGAGCTCCGAGCGCGTTGTCTCGAAGGGGAGCGACCCTCAAGGCTCAGTGAGTTTCTGGAGCTGGCAAGCAGAGAGGCAGGACGATGTTATGTCGATAACTAAGACAGCCTTTTAGGTGGCAGAGAGACACCTGCAGCGAGCAGGCTTTCTTCTTTCGCTGACCACAGTGTGTCAGCTGGTCCAGCCCTCCTGACCAAGCAGGGGCATCCCAGAGCACTCGGCACAGGAGCGTGGCCGGGTGGCTCCTGAGCATCTCCAGTGAGAGGGACTCCACAGCCTCTCTGGGCAATCCAGTGCACGGCCACCCACTCGGTAAAGAAGTTCTTCCTCATATTGGTGGAACTTGCTGTGCATCTGTTTATTGTCCCATTACTTGGCACCACTGGGAAGAGCCTGGGTCCTTCCTCTCAACACCATTCCTTTGGATTCTTACAGACATTGATGGTCCCCTCTCTGTTGTCTCTTCTCAAGGCTAAACAGCCTTTCATCACAAGAAATTATTAATTGTTGCCGCACTCCGTCCTTGCAGGACCTCTGATCCTCTCCAGCATTCTTCAGGGCTTCTGAGCAAGGGGAAAGAGTAGGACAAGAAAAAGATAGAAAAAATACTAGACTAAGTGATGTGTGGTCTGTGGAAAACATTGTTACTTTCTGTTGATGAGAGCTTGCTGCTTAATTGCAATGCCAAAGGAGCTGTTTTTCTAAGGGACTGGTCTGCTGGGGGGTCAAGGGCCTGATCAGTAATGGAAATACTCAGAAGGAACCAACAAGCTTTGCTAAGTGCAAATGAAAACTATAAGAGAAGCCCAACTGGGATGTTGCAGAAGACAAAGAGCAGAGATTTCCCAGTAACTTCTTTTTTCGTGTTCGAAACTTGACACCAACAGAAGAGATCATTTTTTGACACAGATTTGACCTAGTTTTTATTGCTAAAACCGTTTTGAAAACAGGGATGTCAAAATCACTTGTTATAATCTGTTTTGGAAAGATCAAGTGAACAGAAAGCACTTCAAAAGTGGCATTACCTGTTTCTGAGTAGATGGCAATCAGAAGCAAAGTATGTTGAAGGTTTATGGGTCAGTGTTCCAACAGATAAGTCAGAAGCTGACAGGGTACTTAGCTGATACCAAATCACACTAGAGAACAGCATGACCTATGCCTTACCCACCTACAACATACAGGGAAAGCACTGCTGTACTGAGTGAATTTCAATCTGAGTGACATATGCTGAAGGTCTCATGCTGCCAGTGTTAAAATGTATTTGGAATTTCAAAATATTTAAAATGTCAATTTCCGAACTCAAAAAGTGTTGCATGCATCAAACACAGAGGAGTCCTATATTAGACCTTGTCTTGTCAGATGGAAAGGAATTGATCACAAAACTAAAACTCAGTCATAGCTTAGGTGGAACTGATTGCATCATCACATTTTTTTATATGCAAGAATTAAGTACAAACCAATAATACATAGACTTAATCCTTTGAAAGGACTAATTTTAAAATGGTGAATACTATTATAAGGTAAATCCACTAGGAGAAGAAATTTAATCTGAAATGGAAAAATGATAATTGGAAATGGTTTAAGTATGTTAGCGCAGATACCCACACAGCCCTAATCCCACAGCTAAGGAATACGTTTGCTGAAAAGCCAGGGTGGTTTACAAGGCAAACATCCATGAAACAGAAGAAAGAATGTGGTATCATACACACACACTGAAAGCTAGGAATTGTAGAAAATTACTGTGGGAAGTAAAAGGTTATGAGGGAAATACATGTATGGTCAACAGAGATAAAATGAAGAAAGTGGAAGGGTTTTGCAAGTATAGAACACAAAAAACGATCTGACTAGTGAGAAGACTATTCAGGAATGAAGATGACAGCTTTAGCCATAACTAGTGATAAACTTTGAACGTTAAACATATACATATTTCTTCTCTGCATTTGGGAAGATGGCAGCTGCTGTAATTATGTTGTACAGCATTGCTGAGTTGTTTTCTATTCAAGTGATAATGTAGGAGGATGGTTCAGCTTCAGTTACTGAAAGAAAACTGTCATTAGAGAGTTTGGAATTAACATGTCACGAAGTTGCTTGCACCACTCATGTTTATATTCAGAAGTTCTTGGAGCACTAAGACTTTTTTAAGGAGCATAAAGCCAGTATTGTTTTAATACCTTAAGACAGTAAAGGGGATAATATTAGTTTACCAATGTGACATTGGTCACAGGCAAAATGCAGAAAAGCCAATATATAACTCAGTTAAAAAAAACGTAAAAGACAGATAATTCCAATTAGCATGGGTTTCTGCTAAAAACCCTTCTATATCCTGGCAGAAAAATAGAGACTGGCAAACAGACTTTGTTTTCTTAATGAGGCTACAGGTTTTGCATATTGATGTAATTTAATTAGACTTCAGTAAAGCATTTGACTTATTATTGTTTGGCTTTTTGTGTGAAACACTTCAATGACACATTTATTTGCACCCTGTACATAAACTTACAAAGAAAACTTGTAAAACTGAAAATATAAACCAGCAGATTTAAAATTACTGGAAATATTCTGGAATGATATCTGGAGTACTTCACAAGCAGACATTTACACCATGGCTACATCTTCTGTGTTAAACATATATAATTCATTTGACTTGGAAGCAAAGTAAGATTTTTTTTTATGGAGATGTGTTCAAAGGATTCTGCATGGCAAACAATATGTAACTTAGAGAGAACACTCTTTAGCAAAGAATCAAAGGCAGTCTACATCTGTATAGTAATATGAGGAGGCAGTAGCCTTTCCGTGGTTAAGGATGAAACCAGCTCCTATTACAATGCTGTGTTGTAGCATCAATATAATTGTCCCAGAACTGTTTGGCCTGCAAGTCCTGAAGGGAAAGGCTGTCTATGCATGGGAAAAAAAAAAAATCAACTGCTAAAACTTTTTGTTCCTATAATTAGAATAGGTTCCCTTCCAGTTCTGTAAGCAGTGATAACGTCCAAGGAAGGATAACATTTTACAGCAGATGCACTTTGCAAAACCTGTGTGAAGAATTAATTTGAGCTAAAATTGATTCTCAGATGTTGGCATATTCACAATGTAACCTAAAGAGGCAACAGTGCAATGTATTGATCATTCTGAGTAGCTGGTACCCTTAGGAAATATGTTCGTACACCTTTAATGGTTACATGAAAAAAGAATTGCTGATACGCTGTCTGTGCTTAAATATGGCAGTGCACAAAACTTACCAGAACATATCTGGATATTCTTCAATACTGAATACTTGAACACTGCTCATAAAAAAAGAAAGTGTTTTGACTCCTGCCTGGTCCCTGGTAGTTTTGATTTTTCTATAGCTTGTTAACCTATCCACTGCAGAAAAAACCCCAAACTGAACTTTCCTCACTCCTCCATTTTAGAAAAGGGGGAAAAGGGAGAGGCTTAATAAAAACTAAAGTGATCATGGAGAAAAATATGAAGGGAAAAAAAAAAAAGAGAGAGAAAAGGTCAAAGTGTTAAAAATTAAAACCCAGGAACTGGAGAATGGCAACAGTGAGCATGCTACCAGGCAGCCATCAGTGTACAAAATGCTACAAAGTGCACAAAAAGTACAAAAGCTAGTTCTGGCTGCCGTGCACAGCAGGTATGAAGACATGCTAGGTCGGTGGAACAGAAATAACCCCTGAACTTGCCAGGATTTCTTTAGTCAAGCTTCCTCCTCCACAACACCCAGTGTCAAAAGGAGCTGAGTGAGAAGATTCTGCAACTCTTTGAGACTCTGGATGCCATACTAAGCTAGGTACTGATTTGGCATGAACTTTAACTAGACGTTGACTGTGGCACTATGATTGTTTTTCATACCAAGTGAAATACACTAAAACTAAGAAAACCAGAGAATTTATGAAGACAGATTCTCTGGAGTTTTGCAGTCAATGCTTCTAAATTCAATTTTCAGAGTTTTGTGTGATCTTTCTTTAAAGCCAAATAATAGTAAACCTGTCATTTCTCAAAACAGATTATCTTTCCATAAAATGATACATTTTTCCTATGCATCTTTTCCTCATACAGGTGACAGCATTTTTATCTTTCTGATGTTCCTATGGTAGTGAAATGTGTAACTTCTCATTCCAAGTAATTATCACAGGCCAAGTAGCACCAGAAATTATTTTCTCTCACACGTGCACAAGACACTTCCCCATGTACATTATGATGGTTTTCTTCCACAGCAGACTCTTCAAACCCGTATTTATGTACCTTACTCATATTCACTCTGCACGTGATACCCCTTGTACTTCTGAGACAGGCATGTGGATTTTGTGGATCAGTATGGAGCACAGTTCTGCCATGTGTGGATCAGCTTATTTGTTGGTAGGTACTGGTGATGCTGCGAAACTTGCTGGTCAGGTACCAGCATGAAAGTAGGACTTGAAGCAGCAAGCAGGGTAAAAACAGAGCTCTCACAAATAGGGGTCCTGGTACATGTAGTAATTAGCCACGGAAGGCTGTGCTAGGCAAGATCGGGTACTGCTCTATTTTACACCAATAAAGTATTCCTGAATGTAGAAGTCCCCTTTCCCACAAAAGTAACCTCTTTTACTTTCAGAAGCAGTTGGAATACACAGCTAAGTTGAAGGACTTGCCTCTGATTTTTTTTTTTCTTTATGGAAACTGCATATTTTGATCTGAATAATCAGTATCATACTGACTAAAGATTCCACTGTTTTTCTAATGCAACACTTGCAAACACTTTAACCAGCTTCAGGAATGTCTCTACATCATGTATCTCCTTTTTCACCTTTCTGTTTGAATGATGAGATAGAGACAGCAGTGCTGATGAAGATCAAACAGATAGTGTGAAAATTACTATAAGGATCTCTAGGCTTGCTGTTCATTATATACATATTATGCATCGATATACTAGATCATCATCAAATTCCAGTGATGGCATAACTGGATTCATGGTAACCTAACACATCTCAGAAGTGTCTAAATCAGTATTTCTTTAACCTGACAGACATGCGTAGCATATACAAATGTGGCATTGTACAAAGGTTTTATTGGCATTTGCCTGAGAGCACCTTATGAATGATGGAGTGGCAAGTAATATTGCTTTCCAAAACTCATGCTTTTAAGTCTTTTATATCATGCCATAGCACGCCCTATAATCTACCTGCATTACAGACAAAACGGCCCCAGCATGCATTTTATTTATTTATCCCCTCTCTCCCTTTCCCACTCCCTTTCTATAATAAACTGAAATTTATCCCATCAATATCTCCTCCTGGTTTTCTGGTAATGTTTACTTATTTCACGTATAAGTACTCACAGATTTATAGGTCTGCATCAGATAGATTTTCACCTACTGAAACAGTTGTAACATTGTCAACTTACTTGTTTTGCCTTCTTTTGAAAGCTGTCTAGCGAGATTTATATAAAAAGTTAATCAAAATACATCACTGACTGAGCCCATCAGTACAACTTTTTCATCACCATAACAATATCTCTGTGACATCTAGCTTATCATAATGAATTATGGGGGAAAGGATAAACAACCTATTAAGAAATTAAAGTCCCACAAAGGTGCAGTTTGATAAAGGATAAAAAAAACCCCCACGGGGGTATGTATAATAAAATCTCTCTCCCCTGAAGAGTGATTGTTGTATTTCTTTCATGAGCGTCAAAGACCTGGAGCTTCTCAGTGCCTCAGGCAAGTAGGTTTGAAGGTCTCCTTCATGATTGAATGGGAAATTGTAATCAGAATTAGGCTATGACTGTTTATCCTATAGAGCATTTAAAGATGTTTTACGTGTAGAACTGATATTAGTAACTGTTAGAAAAAGTCACTGTAATCATGTTTAGAAAACTTTACTGTGTTTTCTGTATTCAGTCTGTTTATTCTGCTGTATGTTGAGACAAGCTGTTTCATGGAGAACTGAGCTAACTACTTCTAATACATTAATTTATATACTCTTCATTCTGTAATAAATGGAAGCCTGTGTGAAAGAACAGCGACTTACAGATAAAGATGTCTTTACAACCCCAAGAGAAATAAGCTATTCTTAAATAAGTTTTCATTTCCTGAGACAAAATATGCCTTCAATATCCTTACGAACTGCAATTACTTATGCCTTTCCTTATCCTAATAGAAGACAGCAGTATTTACAGCCTTTCAGATTCCTCTGAGTGAATTTCATGATGCTGTACATGGCAGGACTTGTGGCTGAATGAGAATCTAACTGAATCAAAGGAGGTGCAATCAAAATGAATGGCTTAAGTGCTGGTAATAGAATTATCATGTATGGTTCTCTTCCTTGTATGATAGATTATGCTTAAATTAGTAAATAAATAATTGGAGATGATAAGAAAGATTACCAGCAAGAGGTGCTTTTATTAAGTTGGCTTATGAATGATTATTTTTCCCCAGTGAGCTGAAACTCTAAAGTTTTGCATTTGGTCCCTGGAGATTGTTTATTCTTAATTGCCATGAAACCCTTCTTTCATTCTTGTTTTCTAGTTCTGGTCACCTCCATTGACTGCTTCTCATCTAAACCACTGATACAGACAAGCAACAAGTATTATTTAAGGTCACATTTTGTGATGGAGCCTGGTTCTGAGACCTGTGTACACTACTGCAGTGTGAAGGATAAATAACAATATGCTAACTACATAGAATAGATGTTTTTTGAGGTTAGGAGGTCTGAAATTCTCTTTCTACATCACTTCTGCAACACTGTCAGTGAGAGTCAGCATTGGCCTCAACCTGTTCTGTGTTAGCCTATGGTTTATATAATGTATTTAGGTGGAGAGGACCTGGCAGAGGCTCACCTACATTTTAAATATTTACCTTTTGAGATTTATAACTTAAAGTAGCAGGAGTGAAAAAGGCATGGAAAGGTCATGTCCAGGGAAAGAATGTGTTGTTGCATAGCCCTAAGACAGTATTTAGGTGTGTCATGCCACAGATAGTTCAGATCCTTTGGGTTCAGTAGTTCGGGTGATTAATGGATGTTTATGCTCCACTCTGTAAACTCTTTTCTATCCATAAGGCCAAGAAATGTTGCTGCTTTTTTTTTTTTTTTAATATGGTAGATGTTTAAATTCAACTTTGTAAACTTTGGGAATGAAAAGCACTTTGTAAGCATATATTTCCATATTAGATACTTTTAGGAACTTACCTCTAAACTAAACTTAAAATTATGCATTGTGATAAACTGATGCATTATCTTACTGTAATGTGGTCAGAGTGTCCTTACCAAATTATTTTGTGGAAGTTTCTGATACAATAGATTGTTATCAACCAGCCACAAAAATGATACTGAAATTCTAATTGAGGCTGTTTTAACATTCCCTATAAGGGACATGAATATAGGCTTCATTTATTAATTGTAGCTGATTAGCCACAAGGCAAACATTTAATTAAACCTTGAGAGACAATAACATTGCACATAAATTATCCATTTAAGAGCACATAGGTCTTTATATTTCATTAAAAATTGTTTAGCCAATAACCACACATCTTAAGCTCAATCTGTGTTTGCACAGATTTGAAGTCAAAAAAATCCCTAGAGCATTGCTGGGTTTTTTTTTCCAGACATTTATTTCTTGATGTGTTTTGATTTGTATTTACTTACCACTTGTTCATGCTGTTTTCCTGATTAGTGAGACTGCCACTCAAATCATAGATTAACAATTGATTTAAAAAGTCTTGCCAAATTATTTACTTTTAAAAATATTTCCCAGTAGTCTAAAAGGTATGCTAGGTGCTCGTGAGATTCAGCAAAAGCCAAAATCCAAACAAATAAGGTGTTATATTCCTATATATCTTGAAGGCTTCTCTTTTGAGTTTTTTTCCAATGCACATATTTTCTATTCTTCTAGTACTGAGATTTCTTTTTTCCTACAAGATTATATGCATATCATTTTAAATGTTTTTCTGAACACTGGCATGATAGTAAATTTATGTTTTGATGCAAGCAGCAATATGACTGCTTATGGAAGTGTTTTATGAGTCTTGAACTCAATTTTCCATAAAAGCTCCTGTAGTTTCCATGAGTTTGAGCAGATCATTATCTGCTCTATGAAGTAACTTCAAGAAGTGGAACACCCTTGAAACACTCATGGTTGGCCATAAGATTTGCAGCCAGGTCATTCTTTTTCAGCATAGGTTTTCTACCCACTACACCTGATAAAAAGAAAGATGGATTTGATAATGTAATGCACTGATTCTTATTTCATATAATTTTAAGACTTATATCCCAACCCTGAACTTACAAGAATTTAATACTAAATTCTTTTTCCATATCCTGTGATACTGTATAAGGAGCACAGGGAAGCCTAAGAAGCTTTTCCTTCAATGTATTTATATTTACACACAAAATTACAAAAGTATCAAACAAATGTTTGCGTCTCAGATATGGCAAATATTTTCTGAAAATAAGTTGAAGGATATTCATATAAATGTTAATGCCAGTTCATATGCCTGCCATCTTCTTTACCTGGGTTTTGTCTATGTAGGCAATACTCACAGAGCAGGGATCTTGCCTCTCTGTCTATTTTTGGGAGTACTGGGAAAACAGTTCCTGCTTAACTGTGGGATGAAGGCACTTGTGAAAATCAGTCCAGTGAGGTATTACCAATGCTTTGCAAATAATTACTGCTACTCCTAAGACATTAAAACCAGGAAGCTACTCTTTCTGGTAACAGAATTGTGGTTTTTTTTAAAATTGCCAAACTTCAGTACATGAACACCACCAAGGGAGCCAATATCATCAAACCTCTTAGGTGAGATGGACTCTTTAATATCCCAAGTTAGCCTCTTTCCCTCCAGGTTTAAGGATAGACTGTGTGACTTCTTTCCTACCCTTTTTTTTATCCCCCCTTTTCCTATTTTATTTTTGATTTGGAAAGCGGAGCAAAAAACATCTAGAAATCAATTATCAAACAAAAGCAAGCAGACAAAAAAAGCACACTAAGCCCCAAAAGCTGAAATACAGTAGATTTGCACAACTTCCTGTGAAGTTAAATGTAGGTTACTACATTCATGTACAAAGATGTTTAGATGGCAAATGGAAACTAGCTGCTGTGAAGCACATCGCATTCATATATAATTGAAGCACCCGAGAGTAAAATACTGAGGCACAATAGGTGACAACTGATAAAAACAAGAGAAGTAGTATAAAACAGGATCCAAAACTCTGGGGAATACATAGAATATCTAACACAGGCTGAAGAATCTACAATAACTGTATCTAAATTACCAGATAATACAAAAAATAATAACTGAGCTGATAAAGCTGGAGAATTCAGCAAAGTACTGCTGTTGGAATGATACATTACTGGAATCAGAAACTTTTGCCTGGTTTTCTTCTCTACCATGCAGAGAGGAGGAAGACTTTTCACTTGCTGCAAGATGTACAGAGCAAGGAGGCAGGAGTTTCCCAACAAAAGCCACTCTCCCTAGAAGAACAGCTTCATTCTTTATGGATCTGCTTCAAAACCAAGTGTTCACAGATAGAAGTGACATTTATTGTCTCTCAGTCCTCAGGAATGTCCAGGTTAATGAACTCAAGTTAATATTGATCCAGTCTAGCCTTACTCTTTTTCTGCTTGATTATCTAGTCAAAGTAAAATCTTTTGGAGAGTGGAACAGAAGACAGAAGCTGGAAATCACAGTTTAGGGCCATAAATCCTGAAAAAGACATATTGCTATGCTAAGAGCTGAGCTTGGATCTATATGCAGCTGCAGTAGGCTTTGACGTAAATGCCTTTGTCTTGTGGTGGCCACACGGTCAAAACTGTGCTGACATTGAGTCACATTCTTCTCTAAATGGGAAACAGAAGTTTGTGTCAGACAGTTTCTTATAACTTAGGCCTTGGGATAGCATGCTGTTTATTGAAAACAGATATTCTTGGCATTCTTCTGTGGACAAACTTCACACTATTGTAATTGTAGTCCACATCTACAGAGCATTTTTGCACCAGTTTCCTCAGATTCAGAGAATTCAGGCATATTGTCTACCTTTCTCTATCCTGACCATGATTTTCCACAGATCCTACAGGTGCTGACAATTTTAAATCTCTCAGCTCCAGCAAGAAGAGAGGATGGTGCCAAGTAAGGGCTGCTTTTCTTGGGACTTGACCATGAATTCAGAACCTTCATAATGATTCATTACCTTTATGTCATAACAACTTCAGTCCTAAGCTTTGTCTTACATGTTGCCAGATATGTGATTAATGATAGTTTGTTTGCACAATGTTATTTAAATACTTTGAGCTAAATATACAGGATCTCTGTTTAGAGACAAGCTGAGCTGAAACTGTAGTTTATCAACATGGCTCAGTTGGGAGATGGATTATGGCAATGTTTAAGATAAAATCTGGAGTTTACTGCAAGAAAGATTGGAAGCTAATATCTATAATGAAATTCCATGTTATCTCCTCCTGATGATACACTGTAATGTCAGCACCCATCTGTCTTTGGTCTTGAATTTGTTTAGAGGAATTTCTGGTCTCCAGAACTTAGTATAGAGGATTCAGCAAGGATACCTGTACCTCTGCTCATTGAAGGTCAGTAATAGCTGGCAAAGCCATAGGACAACAATCCAAAAAATGGAATGTCTCATTGCTGGGGGCACAATGGAAAGAGCTCTCTGAAGCTGCTCAGTCTGAGAGGGGAAAGGGTTCAGATGCATGTTTGGAACTGGCAGCAGCACGATTACATTGCTAAGCCAAAGAGGGAGAGAAAAATGGTAGAATTGGCTTGGGAGAGTGGTGTTTGGTAACAAGTTTGGAAATCAACAAAATTCCTCCAATCTGCTTTGCAGAACCAGCCTTTTCTGCCCTAATGGCTTTAAAAGTTCAGGGTTAAGAATCTCGCCTGATGTAGACTTATAACCACCTACACTGTGCTCTTATAATCATCTAATTTTGTAATGCTAACAGCCACTTTCTTGTCCACCCTGTGACTTTGCAGCTGAATTCTAAGGTCTCAGAGTAAATCCTTACCCTTTTCAACCTGAGCAGAGTTTAGGCCCTGCCTCTGTGTATGGTCTTAACATGAAGCTTGACTGTCTTGCACACTCCCCTGAGAGCTGGGTCCCTGCTATCCAACCAGGAAGGGCTCTTTACAAAGACATGCTCCCCAGGAGCCTTCTGGAATTTAGTGTTTATTTTCTCCATTGCAAATTAATTGGCATAGGTTCTTAAAGTACCATAGCAGAGAATTTGATGACTGAAGTGTATGAAATGCAGGCATTTATTTTAACAATGTAGAGAGCTGGACAAAAATAATGTGAGCCAGTTACTTGGCTTGTTTCTAAAGACCTTCCTTGTGCCTTGTGTTTTCCTTCAAGTATTAGTGTTTCTTTCTCCCATTCACAGCTAATTCTTGGTTCTTTTTCAAACTCATAACAAAATGGACCTTCTTCCTATGAGAGCAGTCAATATTGCTGTCTTTATCTCAGTATATTTTTCTCAGTATTTTATATTGTCTCTTGAAGAGACACAAAATTCTGTATCCATACAGATAGAGAGTAGGCAGGAAAGGGAGCACAAATGCAAAAATGGTATCAGACATGCCCATAAAAGCAGGTTATACTGCTTATGGCAGAGTCATATCCATAAGGAAGTTAAATAAATTTCTTTCCAGGAAAGATTTAGTCAAGAAATATTCATCTCTGGTCACTCATTTATGTATGTGAAAACACATCATGACACCACTTAAAATGTAGTATCAAAGACAGGATATAAATGTAAAAATGTGGATGGCTCATGAAATAAAATTAAACAAAATTCATTAGATAATGAAGCAAAATGAAAATCACACTTGTGTTCATACACAGTCACTGATTGCTAATGGAATAATTTTGATTTAAACTTCTTAAGTCTTTGCAGAGTAACTGTTTCATTTGTAAGTAAAAAAGCTCTAATCAAGCCACCATTCAGTCTTAAAAGATTCTGTTCAGTTAAGCAATTTCTTATCCAAAAGTTTTGTATATTTATTTTAAAAGGTGAAATATTCTCTAATTATAAGGCCAGTAACTGGCAGGTTAGAAAAGCAGTGAAGCAAGTCCTTAGAAAAATTTACTTTCTCTTTATATCTTTGAAGCTGTCAGCTCTATTTTCACTAGCTGATAATAATGTATCATAGAATAAACAGGTGTTACACTTTTTTATTCTTTCATAGTTGAAGCAGAGGATAAATATAACTGATAATTGTACGTATAATTTCAAAATTCTGTCAATTAACTACTCAATTTTCTTGTGGGTTAAAACAGTTTTGGGATTGCAAATTATATTTACCTGTAAAAATCAAGTATTTTTCCTTTTAAAAATATTACTACAGGATTTCTGTAACAATGATTTAAGATATTGTAAGTAACAACAGCAATACTGCAATTTGCAGCAATTACTGTAGAATAATATGTCTTACAAAGGTGGCACTTCACATCATATTTCACTCAATAAAATTGTTTTTCATGTTTTAAAATTAATGTACTATAAAGTAAACATTAAAGTACAGAGATAGAATTGCGTAGATAGAAAAACAAGTGTGAAAGCCTAGACTTCCATGTGTATGTTTCTATACCCTGCACACAGTTGTATTTCAGCATGATGTCATCATAAAAGGGAGAGAAAGCTTTCAAATGTTTCTGGATGGGGACCTTACTGATAGGGCAGAAAGTGGTAGCTAATGCTGAGAAACAGAAAAATATCCCACTAAGCAATGTAGATCTAAACCACTACATATAAAACATTGAGTATTATGGAGTGGTTTGATCCTCTGATAGACATCTGAGTTATAATTCATAATTAGTAATCATCAATCTAATGCCTTTTGCCTGTGTCATGGTTTAACCCCAGCCAGCAACCAAGCCCCACACAGCTACTCACTCACTCCCCCACCAGTGGGATTGGGGAGAGAATCAGAAAGATAAAAGCTGAAAAACTCCTGGGTTGGGATAAAGAGTTTGACAGGGAAATCAAAAGCTGTGCACACAAACAAAGCAATACAAGGAGTTCTTTCACCACGTCCCAAGGGCAGGCAGGTGCTTAGCCACCTCCAGGAGAGCAGGGCCCCATCACATGTTATTTGGGAAGGCAAATGTCATCACTCCAAATGTTTCTCCCCTTCCTCCTTTTCCCCCCAGTTTATATGCTGAGCATGATGCCATATGGTATGGAATATCCCTTTAGTCAGTGGGGTCACCTGTCCAGGCTGTGTCTCCTCCCAGCTTCCCATGAATCCTCAGCTTCCTTGCCAGCCTGACAATATAAAACATCTCTGTATCATCAACCCTGTGTTCCGCACAAATCCAGAGCACAGCCCCATCCGAGCCACTGTGGAGAAAATTAACTCTATCCCAGCCAACACCAGCACAGCCTGGCTCACAAATACACTAGCATGCACAGCTTTCCATGCTTTCTAGTATTTTTATTTGCTATTGCAACAATTATTGCAGTATTAGTTATTTGCATTGGTAACAGCCAAGTCACTTCACATTTTTCAAATGCCAGTCTGGGAATAAAATACTGATGCCACTCCATGTTTTACCTCCCAGGATTAGCTGGTGTTTGTTCAAATTTAATATCAAAATGAGAAATATATATTCTGATGCTGATTAGTCTTGGTCATAATCTTTACGGAAGATAAAACACTTGACTGCTTTAATGTTTCTTGATTGTTGTTACTGATTGTACCTTCAGAGTAAATCAGGTAGTTAAAACTGCAGCTGTGATTCACTTTTGAGTGCACATGACGTCACTACCATACCATCATAGTTAAGATTATGGACTGTAAGTTAGTCTAAAATACTGTCTCAGATGTCTTTAAATCTAAGAGCCTTCTACACTGATAAGAGCATTCTTGAACACATTGCTTGCTTTTGCATACAATTTTTTGTACTTCAAATAATTCTGCATCTTTCCTGCACATATAGCCATGGTATTTTAGTCCTTTTTTTTTCTTTTCAAGTATTAGCATCGTAAGTGGAATAGAGAACTGATGTCAGGTGTCACTTTGCATATCCTTTTTTGATTCCAGTCTTGTGCTCTGATTCAGGCATTCCCTCTGCTTATTCCAGTTACATCTTTTGAACTTCCTGTTCCCATACAGATAATTGGGTATCTTGCACAGTCTTTTTTCTACACAGAGTAAATGTGCCACTTTTGGGTTATAAGTACAATCCATGGTCAATTTTTATGCAGTATTTATGCATGTCTTTCCAGAAAGATTATTTTGATGCTAATTTAGGCCACTGAAGAGCAGAGAGCCATCAGTACAAAATTAAACCATGTAGACAAACCAGATGTTACTTAATATTTTTCAAAATTATGACAACTAAATGATGTGTGAGTAACACATCCATTTCCCCTCCATCCCCCAAGCCCTTCTCAAATCCTGTCACTGGCATAGAAGTTCGCAATTTTTATGGTTTTCTTTCTGTGAACACTCCCAGGGTTCTACCGTTTATGAAGTGGCAGGTACTTCTGGAATGCAGGGATTGATATAATATGTAAGAGTAAGGGAAAAGACACACAACTTTTTTCACTTTGCCAGAAATTTGCAGAGCCAGGAGGTAGAAAATCTGAAATATTATTGATTAAACATATTATTCATCCAAGACCACTGTGTATAATATTTCAAAATTGCTTCAGCATTATGTACCAAAATATAATACAAAATCATCCCAGTGGAATAATCAGAAATTGTGCATTATACCATTACTGCAGCACCACTAAAAGGAAGCAAACTGTGGCCTTGCAATTTTTGAAGTTCTGTGTTTGTTTTCTAAGGACATCATTGATACAATAATGCAAATCACTCTGTTAATGTGGCATTGCAAACCTCTCAATTTGTTTTACTGTTTTTATAGTTATGGATTATTCATGTTGCATTAGTATATGCGCTGTTTATTTCCCTAATTGTAACAAGCACTTAATTAATTACACTATAACCTCTTGAATCTATAGGCCAACTGTTGCATCTTTAGTTAATATTTTAAAGTCTCATCTTTTTCCATTTTTCCACGTCTCTTTGATGTTTTGTTTCTTACCCTTCTTGTTTGGGTTCTCTGTGGAATAGTCTCAGAATAATTCTGCAGTTCTCTTTTATGACTGAAACTTTGCATTTTAACAGTTGTCTGGAGATAGTTTCTTCCTTGTGAAATATCAGTTTTAATAACAAGAAAAGAAAAATGCCATAAATCTGCACTAACCACATAAAGCTGAAGTCTCTGAGAGACTGATTAACATTGAGACTCTACACAGGTTTTTCAATAATTAGAGGATGTGCTTGCGTGGAGCCATGACTGCTCTGGCCTTGATGCCATTTCCCAGGGCAGACAGCAATTATTATATCCCACAGTAAATTTCCTACATTCACTGCCTCCAGCCACTGAAGATCTTTTTGGAGTAAAGGTCTCTTAATTTTCTACATTCCTGTCATCAGCTTGGATTAGCAACATGTTCTACTTATTTTCTGCTGTTGGTTTAGAAACAATTGACAGCTGCTTTTCTGCTGCACCTGAGGTTGAAGGGACTTTATCATAGCTTTTATTATATTAACACAGGAGATAACAGTGCTGGCATTTTCATCAGGGCAGCTAGACCCAAAGTGTTAACCACTGTCTTTGAGCTCAAGCGAGTAAACCCCACTCAGCACTCCCAAGCTTTGTGGTGCAGATTATATTTACTTACTGTTCTCAGATTTTTGTCACCTCCATGGTTCACTAATGAATTATTCATTGAGCTAGAGGGCTCCTTCTTCTATGATATGGTGTCTTCACCTTGTTCTGTGCTTCTTTTGACTAGCATTTTATTGTATTATAAAAAACACAAACTATAAAACTGACTCATCTAGTCTAATTGTAAAAAACCAAAATATATACTAAGTACTAGTAAATGAAATGTTACGTGGTTAAAATTAAAGTGGTTGTATTGCTCTCTAATTATACAGGTGAGATCCTGCTAGTTATTAGTAGGGAGAAAATGTCCAGATTGCATTTTGTAAGAAAGACTTGGACCAGGATGTGTAAAATATGAAGCCATTGTATCATAATTTTCCTTTACATCTTCTGTTGTCAGTTTACACTAAGCTTCTCTGCAGTGCTACAGTTAAATCTAGTAAAGGAACTTTTAAAACAAGAAGAGACTTACAACACCCAAAAGTTACAAATGGTACTTCTTGTGCAAATTTGCTGACTTTCACCCCTGTTTGGAGCTGACCTGAAACCTGCCATTAGGAAAGCCAAAATATGTAGAAAAGGAGAGCTGTTAGCATGTCCGAGTTGTTTTTCATTCCCAGCTGAGTCTCAGCATGTAAGTGTACACAAACAGGTGTAAGACAGAGCTTTGCCTCTCCCTGAGAGAGCTGGTGCCACTGCAGAACAAGAGCCCTGGCTCCTGGCTGCTTTACGCTTCTGCTACACTTTGGTAAGCTTTAAGATGTTCTGTGTGTGCAAGGAGCATTATGGTTCTTATTGCTACTTGGATGTCATATCAACATATCTCTGCAGGTTTGCCCTAAACAATTGACCATTGCTGCAGATATCTAGTGGGGCAGCTCGGTCCAAGGTGGGTGCAATGCAGCCAGACAGCAAGAAGAACTGAACAATCTCCAGGAGTAAAGAAAGGGATATCACTGTAAGAATTAGAAATCCTTTGGCAAAGGAAGTATGTGGAAACCGAGAATGACTTTTCAAAAAAAGAGAAGGATTGACATTGAGATAAAGATTGAGAGAGAAGAAGAAGAAACTTCAGACAGGAAAGATGTAGTTTGAAGAAATACTAATGGTTAGTGAAGAAAGATCAGGAAGTGTGGTGAAGGATTAAAGATTCAAAGACAGAGGAATGAGAAGAAAAGAATTCTGTTCCACATGTTAACAAGACCTTGAGTTCATGCACCATTTAAGGGGAGTAACAGTTTAATCTGGCATTTCTCGTAAGGGAGGGGAACATGAAGTATCCTCGTAGTTTATCATCTCAGTTGCAAAACATTAACAGTGATGGCATTGATTTAAATATTTGGGTATCAGGGAATTTGTGTCATGTTAAAAGAAAGTGCTGATGTTTACTCTTTTCTAAATAAAAAGGGAAAAGAGTGTGCTTCCTAAGATGTTTTAGCAAGGAGAGAAACTAGTACGTTTGTATCCAACAGAGATGAGAAGAGCTATCCAGTCCTAGGTCAAAACAATGACACAAAGTAGTGTTGCTCGGAGCTCACCTTTTCTATACAGCATTGCAAGAGCTGATATAAAGGAAATGCTGGAAGAAGAAATTTTATCTGAGAAGGAAATCCCAGCAGAGCAGGTAGACTTATGGGACAAGAAAGGGTTTCTGTTTAAGAATCCCCATGAGACTTAAAAATCTCGATGCCACTGCATAGGTTATTTGCTTTAGAATACAATCAGTTATGACTGGTAGGGGAATTAAATTTAAAAAAATCTAATATTATGACATTGATAAAGAACATTCCAGCAAACACATAAACCCTGTAGCTAGATTTGTAGCTGAAAAGCAGTGGTTGCTCAGCCCAGTTACTCAGACCTGTTTTGCCAGGGATAAAGTCAAAGCAGGGCCTACAAATCTCATGTCTTGGCAGGGTATTCGCTGCCAGAGCATCATAGGACACCAGCTAGCAATTTGAGGCATAGCCTCTTTTGTTCTGCCATAGGTGAGATTAGCTAAGGTGAATGGTGATTTAGAAAAGTATAAATAATGTGACACTGAAAAATCCCTTTCAGTCCAAGATCTTGAATGAGATTCCAGCCAGACCCTGGGCCTCATGACACCAAACTTGTCACTGAAACCTGTCATTCCCATGTACTGCAACTTCTTTCTCCAGACTTTGGATATTCACATAACAGTAATTCTGAAAACTGAACTCACTCAGGAGTTTAACTTGATCTTGCAGAAACATTTTCCACATTTAGTCCCTAAACAGGTTATTTTAGTCCCTTAAACAGGTTATTTAAATTTAATGTCTCTGAAATCAGTCCAACCTTCAGAGTGATTTTTGTCTCTGCATATTTGGATCCTTCTCTGGGTTTAACAGAGAACATCATCTCAGCTTCAACTCATTTATTCCTAATTGCCAAGATATTTTTCAAATGTATTAAATGTGATTTGTTTCCTCATCACTACTACATGAATCCTATATACAACCTCTTCTCAAGTCTTTCAACCTTCAAGACAGTATGACACCATCTCATCTTCAGTGAGTTCCCTACATACTTTCTTGTCTAAATTCCACTGTAGAAAACCCCCAAAACTCCCATGTAGCATTGTATTAGGCTTCATTCAAAAGTGTAGATAGGATATCTTTTGTTTCTTTTATCTAGAAGGAAAATCAATTGTTTTAGCCAAGACTAATTCTAGGCATTAATCTGACCTTCACTGTTGTAATTACAGGCAGTATGCTTCACAGCTTTCTGTGTATATATTCCAAATTTCATTGGCTTATACTCTTTAAAATAAAACTATGTTTTAAATAGTAAATGAGTAATACTGGAAATGTGAGGCTGGATTCTCAGCCAGCATAAAGGACTCTTCAGTTAGGTATGCCGTTTTTCACCGGCTCACAACACGGCCTATGACCTCTTTTCACTCATTTTATCATGTAAAGGAAATTTTAAAAAATGAAATTGAGATTTTCATAATTATTCTTTAAGTAAAGAAAGTTAGGAAAACAGATTTTATACCTGTTACAGAATATTTTTAGAAAATACAATATTTTTCTTTCAGAATGGTTTGCAGTGCATTGACTTTTAGTTGTTTTACTGAGATCATAATTAAGAATACATTTCCTAAATAAGGGGTGTTCCAAATGGATTAACATATATAAATATGTGTTTTTACATGCACATAATGAGTCTAGCAGCTCATCACCAGGCCAGATTTGAATAGCACTTTAAAATAGACCAACAAATAGTGAACTAGGAAAAAAAAAAAAGAAAGTAAAAAGAAAAAGCTTAGTTCTCAACAATGGAACTCTATATGGCTTTGGAAAGCAGAAGAGATTTCATATAACTATTTCAGAATGTAAACCAGGAGTAAGCAGAAGTGTCAGAAGGAAACATCCAAATGATAATGTCATATGCCTTTTTATAGGTGAGAGAAATGTTATCATAGACAGAGGACATCTATTGTTGCCTGATGTGGCAGGTGTATTTGTCCTCTTAGGAGGATAAATAAGTGCTCTTACTTAAACAGTGCAGAAAGTGTTTTAGTGAAAACTTGTGATACTGCAATGTGACATTCTAGGATAAAAATGATTATTAACAAAGTATCTGACCATACTCACAGCTCCTGCTTTTGTTTCAGGTCTCTTTGTGGGATCTGCAGTGGCAGAGACAGTGCATGAATTAAAGACAATTAGGAAGAAAGAGGCTTTCAGTCTAGAACACTGAATAAGGCCCTCATGAAAGAGTAGTTCCTTCATTTTACGTGATCAAGGGCTGTGCTGGCCTTCCATGATCAACTACAATGTTCCTAAGGATCCTGGGAAAAGGATCCTGTGGATCCTGAATCACAAAGCTTGTGCTTCTTTGTTGGGCTATTGTTTCCAGTGCCAGCTGGGCTTAGCTAACCAGGAATGCTGACACGTGATAATGAAGTTACATCTTTATTTTACCAGGTAGATAGCTTCTCTGAAGTTAGAATGTTATGGGATTCCAAGAAGTTTGTTTTGTTTTGTTTTTTTAAGGCAAAACCAGGTAATGATAGAGTTTGATGTTAAAATTGTTGAAACAGACTATCTAAATAGACTTGTTCAGAAAATATGGGCAGGAAAGAAAACAATACACCAGGGTAAAGCGGCACTCAAGACAGATTGATCAGAGGGAGCAAAAAAAGATATAGTTAGAACTGAAGACTGAATAAATTCTCAAGCTGTTTAGTATTATTCTGGAAAAGTATGGCTGGCTGTGACAAGAATGTTCTGAAGACTTAACAGAAGAAGGGGTGATCAAGGTCACATTTGTGACACTAGAAAAATACTACACTGGAAGTTGTTGTCTTTTTGTCAACCAGAGAAACAGATAAAAAGAAAAAAGGGAGGGGGGAGATATATCACAGAACAAGGTAGCAATATTCTTCAAATTTGAGTTAAATTTTGAATTTACCCCAAAATACACACAGAGAATTTAAAAACTATAAAAAACAAACAAACAAACAACAAACTAATGGAAAACTATGTTAAATTTCTTTTACACTAAGACATACCCTCTCTCAAAAATCTGACATCTAAAAGAATAGTTTCTATAGATGTTTTCTCTTTAACTTCCACACCGTGTTTGCTCAGTTTACCAGCCAAAATAAGTTCTTGATCTTTTCCACAGTATAGTTCCCATCTAACAGACGCAAAGCTATACCCTTTTGGCTTCAGAAACTGTTTTCAAGAACAGAAAACAAAACTGAGACCCAAGAATGCCGCTTTTTTACTTCAGAGACGCTGCCAAACGTGCAAAGGACACAGCCTCTTGAAAGCGAAGTCACTCCCAGGGCACTGCTTGTCAGGACTCTTCAGGGCATTCTCTCCTGGGGATTTTCAGGCACATAGGATGGGCTCTCCCTTCTTGACGTTGCTGCCACGGCTGTGGAGCAGAGGCACTGCTGGGCGTGTGTCTCACCCGCACACTCGGACCTTTGTGAGCTCCCTGTAAGTAACTGGCAGTGTCTTCTGCTTTACTTGTTTTCCATCCCACCCCCAAGCAAAGTTACTCTCACGATTACAAACAGAGCTTTTGTTGCTCTTCTCAGCAGAGATCACGTCTTATTTCAGAACTGCCTTGGTTTTGTAGACCACAGACTTCTGAAGTACTTTTCTGGAATGTCTAAAATATGCTGGGCACGTTACTCCTGATTTGGCATGTAAGGGAAGGGTTTCCATTGCTAGTAATGCCTATTTGTATGTTAAAAAAAATGATTCTTTATAAATACCTGACAGTAATTTCCAGCCATTCTTTCAGCATATCAATAGTATAACAAATAAGAAGAAACAAATTGCAATTCAATACAACTTCCAAAATGCTTTCTCTCAGGTTCTTAATAGTAGGCTAGAACAAAAATATTCTCAGGATAGTGAAGAGCAACAGGATATAAAGGATTGCTCTAGTCAGGTCTGACAAGCAAATCTGAGGAGGATACAGAAGACAGAGAGGGACCCTTTGGAGGCAAAGAAAATTGTGTCTTATTACTTGATTGTTCCCTACTATAACTTCATTACACCCTTCAAATTATTTAAAATTAAGACTATTTCTCATCATCTGCAGCATGTTAGAGAGCTTCTTCTTCCTTAGAAATGCTGTCTGTTGCTAATTCCTGTAATTATATTGTTTCATTTATGTTCACTTGTTAAATAGACTAAGAATTAAAGTTATCAGAATTTTAAATCTGATCAATTTTATTAACTTAAAATAATTATTTATAATTTCTCAGCTATATGACAGATTTTTGTCCAAGACTCCTTTCTTGGTGTTTCATGACAACTTGACTTAAGAAAGGCCCTCCAGTATTTAGATAAATGCCACTTGGCCACATGGAGGTGTATTCTAGTTTCTTTGAAATGATTTACACAAAGTTACTTATTATGCTCTGTCAATAGCTCCTGTACAATTACTTTCTTTCTAGTTTCTCAACTATAAGGACTCTTCCCTCGAAGTGGCCACCCAGGTCACACATCTGCTTGCTCCCTGAGGTGGTGAGTGTAACCTCTTGAACTGGATATCTTCTGTTCTCTGCTCTGAGCTTAAATTGGATAATTTTTAAGGTAGTTCAAAGAATGTTTCTCCTTGTCCTAGACTCCTTTTTGATTTTGGTATCGGGAATATCCTGAACTTTCCTCGTTAAAATAATAGATGAAGAAAAATTGCAGTAATTTGTCTTGCTAATGAAAAGTGCTCTGAGTCTCAGTAATGTGCCATACTGTGGTGCAGTTTCTGGACCAGCATATTTATGAAACTGCACAGTTTTATACTCCTAAGGCAAGGGTGGACTGGACAGATATACTGGACATTCCTAATTTTTTTAGCAGGCTAGTACTGTGCACATACTTCTGTTCTCCATGACATTCCCTCTGGGGGTTCATCCTTGGATAATCATCTAGACAATTGAGGGTAGGGAATAGTTTCCATAACAGAAAGGCTCACATAAATTAGAAAGAGTTGATAAAAGAGGATAGGCTGCTATAATCATTACTAGTATGAAAAAGGTGAACAAGGAAAGATTGCTCCTTGTCTCCCTTTTCAGAAAGAATATAAAATTGGCGATTAATTTCTTGTAAACATTAGATGCAATTTAATATGATAAAAAGATTAAAGAATCACCCTAATTAATTTTAAAAATTTCCTAAATTTGGGGATATTTTTGAACTTTCCTTTTTGGCCCCATTGCAGTTCCCATATAGGAATTTGTCTCGAAAGGCTCCATAAAGGTGACCCCTGACAGATACCACTGTACTGATCTCTGTATGATGTTCCATTGCACAGTATCACCTTAATTTCTCTCTCTTTTTTTTTTTCCTCACCACATAATTTGAATGATAAGAATATAAAGTGTGCATAAAATCAGTACCCCGTCATTCTTAATGGAATCATATATACACATATGCATTGTCTATATACATATAATTATGATGTGCAGGTTTTCTTTGCTATTTCTGGATGACCCTAGCTTTATATGAACTTAATTGCATTATTTTACTATTTGCATTCTATTTTGTTATTTAGCAAGCTCCTAGCTTGGATGAGAAATAATGAGAAGGCTTTCAGAATGCAGATTAATGCAGGAGTTTTTTTTCTCTGGCTGACATTTCCTATAGACCTACTGTACGAATGTCATCTGGGAAAATAATATTTGTCACAAATGTGTTAGCATGAGGAGTAAAGCAGAAAAAGGTTTTAAACAAAACCAAGTTGTTGTGTCTTTTTCTGTTTCTTTTTATTTATTTTATTTTTTTTCATGGAAGAGCTCTATTTTCACACCACTGGCAATACTGCAGAAATCATGGTAGAGATCTCTTCATTACTGACCACTTGGGCAGTGTGAGGCCAAAGCTTTGACAGAACAGTCAGTGCAAAGGGTCACATAATACTATGCAATTCTGTTTGAGCCTGCAGATTTGAAAGGAGGCTCAACTATGAAATAGGAGGTCTTTTCCCATGCTCCATCATCTCACTGAGAGTTAAATAAAACATTGGGAAGTGAAACAGGTTGAGGGTTTCTTTGGAGAATGACAGGAACAAACCAAGTAAGCAAAGAATCGCTGCTGTGGCACCAGCGGGGCAGTTGTCTGCCTGAGCTAACAACTTCCTGCAAAACAACTGGTAGGGAATACAGCCATTCTTATGGGAAAATGCTCCTAAGAATTAACTTTAAAATGTTTATTTTTATACCTGGCTGTTTGTATATCTGTGTAAACTGCCTCAATACTGTTAAACACAAGAGCCACTGTCTACAGTTTCTTCAAATTCCAACTTTATTCATTAGCTGTTGCTTCATCATCAGTAGAAGAAAATTATCTAGAAATGGGGTCACTTGCCAGTCCAACTCTTGCTATGGAGGCTATGAGAGGCAGGAACTTTTCCTGCATCAGTTGTCTTTTGTGGTGAACGTGACAGAGACTGTCAGCTTAGCGTGAAACAAATACTGCTGCATCTGAAATCACAGCACAATCAGGATTTTCCAACTATTTTAAGATTTCTACAGCGAAAAGATGAATGTCTGTGCTTTTGGGTGTCTTTGCATTCAAAATGAACACAAGCTGCTTTATTTTTAACTGAGATGATCCAAACTGAACACAGTAATTCTGCTTTGAAAATATTCAAATCAGACACCACAGAGCCAGCTCTGGTGCTAAGAAAATACCTTCCCTCTATCTCATCTCATGCTCTTGCTTTTAGTCCACTCCCTTTTTCCTTCCTCTGCTCAGCTTTTGAACTGAGCAGTCCCTCAGCTCAAAGGAACTAGCCTTCAGTTTGATGTTTTGAAACCCTGCCTGGCCTCAGACAAGTGGATGTAACAGCTCAGCCCCTCGTAGGGGCGAGAGATGAAACAATGTCCAGGGGACCCCAGATTTCCCCCAGTACCCTCCTACCCAAACAGAGCACTTAACCTATACAGTCACCTGAATGACAAGGCCCTTTATGTTTAGCACTTTCTCTGGATAGTTTAATATGAAGTAATTCCATTAATGTTTCATACTCTTGTTTCATTAATTTTTTGAAGGAAGAATGTATTATTAAATGTTCGGTCCCTTCTCTCTCATCAGTTCAATTAAGGTACAGGAGGTACATCCACAAAAATGTCCTCCAGCAAAACCGACATTAACATCCGATATTTTAAGGATTAAGAAGGCAGTGAAAACCACAGAAAACACAAGGTTTTCAAGCTTCTCCTCTATCTAACACACAGAGGGGAAAAAATGCAGTTACTATTTTGATATTAAAAAAAATATTTCCACTTGTTGTAAATGTAAATTGCAAATGTGACATAAAGTCCACTCTTTAAAAAAAGTATCTTTCTTGATTAGGGCCTTTCCCAAAAGGTATCCAGACTTCACTTCCCTTTGTCTCTCCTCTCAAAGTGTAAGTCCTTCTCTCCACTAGTTTTCTTTGTCCCTTTCACATTTCCGACGTTGAAATTCCAGTGTTTCTACCTAATTGTCCCATTTCAGTAACTTTTAATACCACTTATTAGCATCAGATATTTACTTAAGGTCTTCTCAGACTGATTTAACTGCATGAACGGTGTGTTTCCAACAAGCACCACATCTGTTTGTTCCTGAATTTTTGTCTACTCATCATCATTCAGTTGACTTCACAGTTAGATGACCCAGTAAGAAACCCAACTCAGTATGAGAGTGCTGTTTTAGAACACTGATAGTTCTGTAACATCACAGTCTATTGCATACAGAAGTTATGGTACATCCAAAATTGCTGGGAACAGGATTCTCCCTGTGGTGCATGGTACAGAGGCTTGAATTTGGGACCGGACAGCAAAAAATGCTCCAATAGCCTTAAGTAAAAACAAGGTTCATGAAGAAGCCAACCTCACAAAGTCTCCCCCCATATAATGCAAGTGGGTATTGGCACCCCCTGCTCAAGCTCCTCACACAGGCTGTGCAGGAATGGAATAATTCTGGCCCACCAGTCTCCAACACAAAAGTAGATTCACCCAGGATTGTGCCATCTGAAGCCTTTCACCAAAGCTGGAGGGCAGGTTGTCAGTCCCCCCAAACAGATTTCTTCTATTCATGCTGGGACTGCAAAACCCTCAAATTCCCTCCAGTGACCCCCATTGCACTCCACATGATGCCTGGCTCTTTTCCCCATCACTCCTCTACCCCGCACAGCACAAGCGAAGATGTACAGTNTTTAAATATGCTGTGCCTAATGAGAGCCTATATTCCTGTGTGTATGTTGCAGAGCATTCTGTGTAATGCCAATCATTCCTTTGACTTTAGTGCCATACTTGGGAAAAAGTTCCTGATTAATGAGTCTTTTTACCCACGCGAGCGAAAAGCGAAGAGATGCCATTTCAGCCCAGTGAGTTGTGGAGATAGGCAGAGGAATGAGCAGAGTGTTGTTTGTGGCTTTGACTGGCTTACAGCTTGTTACACACCCAAAATTGTGAAGGAATATTCTTGTTTTACCTTTTAATGCAGCACTGTGCTGTAGAGGATTTTCATCCACTGAAAATGTTTTTTATAAAGTATGGATAAAGAATGTATATTTTAAAAAAAATTCCCACTTGCCTAAGCCAGTACATCAATGACATAGTTGAAAACACTTTATGAAACAATGTATTAACTCAGTAAAACACAAATGAAACCTGTATATTAATTGCTTTATATGCCCTCCTATACTCATGTTTTATTAACATTTTAATATTATCAAGTATCATGCTAGCATGTGATACTCCTCCAAATAAGGTACTATTTTTATTTGGTTTATGAAAATAAATGAGCATCTCAGATTAGCGTTTTGATTTTGCATGAAAGCACGTAATGTTTTCCCTTGTATTCCCTGATTGTTTCAAGGGCATTGTATCACACCATAAAGCTGAAGACTCTTTCATCTTTCTTCAGATAAAGTTGCTAATTACTTTTAATTTTACATGATATTTAAAGACCTTAACATTTATTATTACCATCGGTAGCAAATCCTAACATAATTCAGTGTAGGAAGACACTCTATAGCTTTTTTTTTTAATGTTTCTGTTACAAAGTACAGCTATGACATACTCCAACACTGCCTTATTGCCTTCCCTGACTAGAATTTTATCAGAGTACAAATGTTAGGAAGCTCAATGAAAATACAGTTTAATGCAGCCAGTTAAATTGCCTGAGAGGAAACAGTGCATACAGCTTTTTTAAAGCCTTTCCCCTCAGGCCATTAACTAAGAAACTGGTCACTAACTGGTGGTAACAAACCATTTTGGAGGGATTATTGCTATTACCAGCACTCAGTGGTTTATGGCCACGTTTTGTTAAAGACATTAGGAACTGTAACATGGACGAGCTCACAGTACTGGAAAAATCATTTCCCCCTGTGATTAACAATAGTTTTTCTTCCAGACTAGATGTCTCAAATAGTGGGTTCATTATTTGTCGTATCTCCCAATGCTGTAAAAAAGACTTTTCTCTGTGGCCAGGATTCAAATGAAAAGAGTGAGACTGTAATACTGATCTCTGGGAAAGTATGACTCTTGTAGAAACCACCACAAGTAGACCAGGTTTTGACTCTTTCCAAGAACTGTAGTTGCCCCAGAGAAGTGGCAGACAGAACAATGTAGAGCAGCTTTCCCTTCCTGTGCTCAGCTGTTTCTTGGTGAAGGCGGCAGTACTGCTGAAGACATAAACAAGGATGCATGTTCATTTTATATAATGATGTAGTTTTGGTGTAAGAAAGGGGTTTTGACCAGTATGCTTCTAGCACTCTACAGTTAATTCTGTTTCCTGATTGCTGGAATTTATGTAATCTCTAGCATTAGCAAAGTTGGGTCAGCCTTCGTTGTAGTGGATAGTACAGGATTTTAGGAAGTTCAGCACTTAATTAGGAAAAGTTCTGTGGAGCTCCAAAAATCTTATTTTATTCTATTTCGCTTGAGGAACTCCATCTATGTGACAGCTTAGTTGTATAAGTGATATTGTTGAATTATAACGCAGATTACAAACATATTATTTGCACGGCAAATGTGTTTTTCACTCTATTCTATCACTCTCCATCTTTTAATTTAAAAAAAAATTAAAAAAATAGATCAGAACATATCATTAGCTGTGCTTCTTAGTGAACCTGACTTTTCTCGAGAAATTTACATCTTTCTCTCATTTTCTGTTAAGGTTTCTTACCCTGTTTTCTCACCTAAAGAATTATAATGAGGTAGAGAGAATGAGATCTATGGGGAAAGCAGTGGACCTAGAGACTAAAGGTAAAAGGATGATTGATGGTATGAAATTACCATAAAAGTACAATCAGGATCAGATTTTAAAATGAATTTTTAAGCAGCCTAAGAGATACTCTTTGATTTGTAGTCTGGTGGAATGGATAATGTCTCATTCAGTGGATAAAGTTTCTCACTGTGTGACTTGAGCTTTTTCTGATCTTTCTGACTGGGAGTAAAATGGAACCAAAGCATAAAGTGGTTTTTAATGCTGAAAATATCAAAAGCAATATTCTTAATGTCAAAACCTAGGTGTAGCAGGTGAGAAAAGAAAAATAAATATAAGAAAATTATGGTGTTGGTATTATTGTATTAAAGATGCCACCTTCTTAAGCAACCTCTTGGATTTATAAAAATACTTTAAACATAAGTAAGGAAAGGGTCAGATCTTTATGTTGACATGAAAATCCCCCTAATGTTTAAAAACTTTAAGACCAAAGTATATGTGAATTTGTTAAAGCAATCAAATTCCAATACAAGATATACTATAATTTATGCCTGAGCAATGCATGACATGTCTTGCCATCTCTGTATGACTAACAACAACTTACTGTGCATTTGGTGGCTCAGTTAAAGCAGAACTTAGTGGTTATTTAAGAGTGTAAAATAGTCTGTCCAACTATTACTATATAATTGCATCAAATATTACAATAAATTTACAAAAGTTTCAGGTTGAAATTAGGACATTTTTATCTTTCTAATTTAGGACATTCTCATGAGGCAGCTAATTGGCTCTGTAGGATTACATTGCTGACAGGTTGGGATTTTTTAAACAAATTCCTTCAGTTGTGAATTCTTGGGGTTTTTTTCTCCCTCCACTCCCTAGTTTTATTTGTTTAATTTAGAGAATTTAAATATGATAGTAATATTTTGAACTAGGGATTTTTTTTTTTTGTAAGCTAATTCACTCCTTTCATGGAGAAATTTATGATAAATTTCCTTTCTACTATACATGTAGTAAGGATGGTCAGGTATACCATTTAAGGTATAACCTCAAAGGATTGATTTTATTATATGGATTCTTATTATATGGCTGGATATCGTGATATTAAAATTACAGACAATATTTTAAAATAGTTTAGCATTATAAAAAAATCCCAAGCTTTCCAACAGTTTCTTCTTATGACAGTTTTCATTTTTTTCCCTCCTACTGACAGTTCCCATAATGACTTTAATCATATAGTCTGGAAATGGAGCAGGTTACTGAACAGCAACAAACTCACTGGTCAATGTCGGTGTCACTTTTCTGGGAGCAGGACTTTTTGAGCATCAAGGAACTCATTTTAACAGCCTGCTGGAAAAGTGTTAAGTGCATTAACTCCCTGTCAATCACATTTTTTAGCATGCTGGCCAAATTATTATTATTATTTGGCTCAAGACATTCTATTGAAACTTATTTGTATGGCATTCTTATCTGTGTACCTTATGTGACTAATGATGATTGTTTATGGAGAGGTGCCTGTCCAATTATTTTTGAAGGAACACAAGAATGCAGAATGACTGGAAGCATCAGGTTTTTGCCAGAGAATGCCTCAGGTAAGAGGAGAATGGCTAGAGGCTATAAGGAATCACAAGAGACAAGTCAGAGTCGTAAATTGGGAAACTGACATATCTCATCTAATATACTTGCTAACTAGGCCTTTAAAAACCTTGACATTTAACTAAGTTTGTGGAAAAGTTATAGATTTTGTCCTTTTCTATTGGCTATAACTCATTAATATGATGAACCGAGGTGTTTATAGTCATTATCAGCATTAACAGACTAGCATATGGGATCATTTAGAGATCCAGTTAAGCAGCTAACGACTGCTCAGTTGTTTATGTAGGTTGTGCCTTTTTCAAAGTCAAGTCACTCAAAAATGATATTGCAAGTTATTTACCCTT
>VXAU01004384.1:304085-370342 GCA_013399695.1 Formicarius rufipectus | reverse complement strand
AAAAACCTTGACATTTAACTAAGTTTGTGGAAAAGTTATAGATTTTGTCCTTTTCTATTGGCTATAACTCATTAATATGATGAACCGAGGTGTTTATAGTCATTATCAGCATTAACAGACTAGCATATGGGATCATTTAGAGATCCAGTTAAGCAGCTAACGACTGCTCAGTTGTTTATGTAGGTTGTGCCTTTTTCAAAGTCAAGTCACTCAAAAATGATATTGCAAGTTATTTACCCTTTTGGTACTTCAGTGTGTGAAATGGGATGNTGTGAAAAAAAAAAAAATAGACAAAAACTCGAGCCACAGAATTCTGTGAAAAGAACAACAAAAGAAACTCGCTTCAGCATGAGAAGTGGAGGCGATCACATAAACAGCAGGAGGAGGCACTCTAGCCCCAAAGCTCTAAGACAGTATGTTTTAATTTCTGAATAGCTCTCCTATCTGAAGAATTAAATTTAAACAATAGACTTTGCAAGTAAGCATTGTTATGCACTGGAATTGCTATAATTTTTTTTTTTTTTCCAAAAAGCAGGGAAAATATGAAGAGAGCTAGTCAATGGAGGAAGGGGGAAGCTATTAGGGATTGTTTTCCCAGGCAGGAAACTGAAATTCGGTAGGAAATGGCATTTTGACAAGCACTTTGTATTTCCAGCCAAAATGGAATCTTGCTCATTTAGTGCAACTGGAAAACAATTAATTGAGGCAAAACCCTCCACTTTAATGGTACACATGAGAAACTATATTGACTTTTGGAGGATTTGAGTAAAGTCTACCAGCACTAAGAATTCCTTCCTCTTACCTAATGTATTTTGGGACATGAATAAATTATATGGTTACATAGTACAGTAGGGGAGAAAATGACTACTACTGTTCAGTTTGTGTGACGTTTTCCATGCTATCCCCATTTTCAGCAGCTCATAACTTTCTGAAAACTTCTGGCTGATGGGTGAAATTTTTCATAGTTTAGGTCTCTGTTGGATGAAAATTATTTTTTGAAACTTTGAGGGACCTGTTCCATTATTTCTGGGTATGCATGGATAAAAACATATGGCCCATCAGGCAAACATTCTTGTGTCTTCTGCACTGTATTGTCATCTAGATGGAGAGTGAAAAAAGGATCATTTCATGTGAGTTTGTGGACTGCAAATGGATAATTGCAGCTCTGCACAAAAACTAGCCTAGTTACTTTGGATAACAATGAAAATCTTAGAGGAATTTCCAGTTTTATCCATCTGCTGAATTCCCTAAGCTCTTTGTTCTCAGCACAGTTTTCAGGGGATAACCACACAAACTTGTTCAGTATAAGTGTTCTTTATCTAGTCACGTATGATCAGCAATTACTTGGCACTGTTATGACTGGTCTGAGGTTACTGAACACTGTATGTTGGGCCATATTCAAGTAAGCCTGCAGATGCAGTGAGATGAAATTGGACTGCTCCTGTAGGTACAGGCTCCTTGGAATGCTGCATTCCATCATGAATATAACCTTTCAGAGGAATATGTCAAAGGACATGTTAATTTTCTTCCAGTTACACTGGAAGCCATTATCTAGTTGGTTAAAGAAGTAAGTGCAAGTGACTTTGAAAAGATATTTATGCTTGCAAGAAATAAAATCTGTTTGAATTGTTTCCCCCACCCTCTTCAACTGAGCAATTTGCTTCCACAGGTGTTCTGGTAGGAACTTTCACAGAGGTACCAGACTCCTAAATGTTAGTATTTACATCAGAAACTTGGCTACAAATTATTCTCAGCCAATAAAGAAATAGAAAGCATATGATCTCATTCAATGTCCACAAAACCCAGTAAAGTATTTTAACAAATTACCTTCAGGACAAGAATGATTGTAAAAATTATTTGGTATATAAATGCTTCAGGTAAGAAAGGAAATAATTCTGATCTCAAGAGGCTGAAAATTAGGCAAGCTGTCAAGGAAAAAGACAGGCAACACGCACTGATATATATGTATGTTTGTGTGTGCTAGGGTTCCCTTTAAAGTTCTTTTACCTTTTCTGTGCACAGACCACGACAGATGTGTGAAGACAACACAAAACTTTCAGACAATATGTTCCCCAATCAACAGATACTGTGTTTAAAGAAGGGGAATTTTACTATAAAAGCTGTGTATAGCAGTAAATACAGAATATATAGGCCTCTTACTCTTGGTGGGCACCAGTTCACAGGTCAACATCTTAGCATAAATAGTTTTACAATAGACATTTAAGATAATGTGCTAATCTGGAAAAATAGGCAACTGAGAAACAGTCCTAGAACTTGATCTGCTGCCTCAGCAAGGCATTCAAGTGAACAGAGGGATGGAATCCTGCAAGTTGCACCAGAGGTTGCAGGAAAAGAGACATATCTGTGGGTTTTCTTAGTTCCAAGAGCAGGGAGGCTGCTTTCTCCTACAAATGTAATGACACATCTGTGATACTCATCTCTGAGTTGGAGTCATTAACTTAAATAAAATGACTAAATATATATAAGTGAAATATCAACTGCAATCACTAGAAATAAACCCTTCTGAAGGGACAGCCTGGAAGGGAGGACAACTTCCCTTCAGACTGAAAAAAGGGATGAGGAAGAGCTGTTTGCTTTCCTCCTTAAAAAGATTAAGTCTCTTAACAAACGATGATTAAGTGATCAGTTTGGAAAAGATATTGGGATAATTGTTTATTTTAAAGTTCTGAATGTCATCCCCCTGTCTGACTTTACAGAGTGAGTATATACAGAAAAGAGGGAAAACATCATTCCAATTCCTGTCAAATCTTTGCATTTGGATAAATTCCATAAAATACATCCCCATAAATGAGAGTGGATTATTACATCTTTCCATGGGAAGGCACATGAACCACAATATGTCAAGTTTTAATGCTGGGTCTAAACTTGCAGTTAGTTTTTTCTGTAATGCTGTAGACCAAAACCTTGGTCCCCACCTTGACCAAAATTCTAGTTCCAGCTCCAAGCTTCACTGCTTAAATAATGTATCTTTTTTCAGCATTATCTTATAAGCTCTTATTTCCTGCTTTCCATTGGTTAATTGATGAGAATAAGCGAGTAGAAGTTAATTATTTGGGGTAATAGCTGCAATTAATTAAAAGAGATAGGAAATGTTTTTGCTTCACTATGAGGAACTGTCTGTTGCTGTGAAGGTCAACAAAGTTAAAATAAGGTGCATTAGCTAAATTTTTAAGAGCATTTTCTGGAAAGATGTATGTATAAATATTCCAGATGAAAGTATTGTTAATAAATCAGCAGCTCAGTACAGTCAAACCCTGCTTGTGTTCAAGTGCTCTAAATACATGAGGCTGCCCATGTTGTTTCCAGGTTGGCTGCTCTGTTCAGCATGCAGGCTCTGCACTGACTTCAGCAGGGCCTGTAGTCCCACACATGAGTATATCTCTTTCTGCTTTACAATTCCAAAATTCATTTAATCAGATATGAGTCATGTGCATCGCTGGACATGGATGGAATAATTATAGAGAAGGGACTGGAAAAATACACGGAATGTTCATATTTTTAGCAAAACAACACTTGCACATGCGTTTTCTTGTCTTTCTACAGCGTGTGGGAAGGGAACAAGGGAGTATAACTGGTTCTGTGTAAATTTTCCTTAATTTTGTTGTAAGTGAACATTTAAGAGCGAAGAACTGAAAGTCATCAGCCCTTGTGGCCTTTTAACTGGGTTTCCAAACTGGGTTGGTGCTGCAGCATGGGAGAATGGAGGGACAGTGTCAGAAGCTGGATTGAGCTCTGTGCCTCCCATCTCTTTTCCCAGCCACGTTTCCTTTGCATGACTGTGTGGCGTCTTTCAGTATTTTGGATAGGGAAAGAGGGAAGAGTCCTCTGGAGTCTCAGAACTGTGGATCTGGTGCAGGGAGAAGTTTATAAAGGCACAGGTGGAAGGTTCAAGATGGAAGCAGAGCTGAGATGGAGGGTGAGAAGTGAAAGCATTAAGGAAGAGAGGACAAAGCCTTTGGACTCATTAGCAAAAAGAAAAACTGAGAAAAGGAGCCTCTTGTAGTAAAGAGTCATAACCAGACAAGAGGCAATAGAAAACCTCATATATTTTCCTGTGGCAAATGTCTGTGGTCTGAGGCTCCAGGCAGTTTTTGATACACGATACATATGTTACGTATTATTATATAGCTTGCCCTAGACCCACTTGAGTCAGTGATCACTTACACTCACTTTTGTTCTACGTATTCAAATCATAAATCAGCATTTCTGTTAAGCAGTTAATTCCATACATTGAAAAAGATGGCATTGGACAGCTCACATATGCAGTCCTTGTCTAAGGGGCATCAACATGATCTAGGGGCAATAGCACCAAGTTTGGTTCCACTCCTGACTCTGGTGGACTCTTGTCTCTTAGACTGCAGGACAAGCCTATTCTAATCACATAACATTCAGTGTCTTCGTTCCCTCCTCTGCAGGAATTGGATAATAACTTTCATTTTATTTGTAAGTACATAAGAACACTTTAGAGAAACAGATGTTGCTATTTTCAACTGAATTAATTATCCCCAAGTTCCAAGGTATTTACCAAGTCTAAGCAACACCTTTCACTGGATGAGTAGAGCCACCACTCTAGACAGAACACCTAAGTCTGTGAACAGAACAAGTAGTTTAATCTATTTACTTTTATCTTTTTCCCCCTTTTCCTATATTGGTACACCTGATCCTGTTGTGCTTGAGAAATCCAGGCTTGGCCATTTGAAGTAACTATGTTGATCATAAGTGTTTATAAATAACTCACATAAGCAGTATCCAAAACAAGAAATACCCAACTCCCCTTAAACTGCTCTGGTCAGTTCCCTCTCTCTGTACATTCTTGGCACACAAGCAAGTGCCTGTGTGGTTTACAAGAGGCTACATCATCTGATTTTATTGGTGAAAACCGTTTTAATAGCCTTCCTTTCTGAAAGGAACTCTAAAACTCTGATATCTCCATTAGATTCATGTCCATTTTGCTGAACCGATATTTTTCCATAACATTTTCCTTCCTTTTTTTCATGTGGTGCTAAAAACTCATCCCCAAGGGTGACTTCAGCTGTGTCCCAAATTATCTTTAGTTGCATCAACTATATTCTTTAGATTAGTAATACTTAATTATTTCTGCAATTTTATTTTTATCAACACTTAAGTGATTCTTTGAGAGGCAGTTGTTACATCTTCAAAACTTTCTGTCAGTGTTTCTATCTGCAGTCTTTGAGATACAACTGCCTGATACTCAGTACAGCTAGCTGTAGGAGGTAGCATTTATTTTTCCTGTTGCTGAAGAATAAATGATTTCTCACAAAAGACTTGCAAGGAGCACACTTAACTTTTTTCCCCCCACTTGCAGCAGTGTCAGGGAAAGAGTGTCATTTACTATCTTTAAAAATGGCTTATCCATTGCAGGTTTATTTCCACCTGTCTTCCAGTAATTGAAACCTTCTCTTATAGCTAACCTAATCTGAAATCAGATAGCTTAGCATAACCTGCTCAGATCAACGTGTAGTTGATATTAAAATGCATGGATTAATTTTAGGAAAGCAGCTGACCTCAGTTTCCTTTGAGCACTTATACTTACCATTCACTCGTTAATAACTATTGTTCTCGTAAGTCTCACTTGCAGCTTAGAAATTCCGCTATCCCTCAGCTGACATTTTTCTAAAACTCTCTCAAAATTTGAAGAAGGAAAAAAAAAAAGAAACAATTTTTTACTGATCCTTTCCCAATATGATCAACACTAGCAAAGAAGGGAATACATGCTTTTTGACTGATTATCAGGCTTACCAGCAAGTTTTTACCAACATCTGTTTGTTGTGAAATGCACTATTATCCCCACTTATTGACAGAGAGCTGAAGTAGAAGATGACAATTTACTCCACCTCATCCTGAGGAGTTAGGACAAGACTATGAGAAGTGCTGAATTCCCTGATAAGCCTCTGATAGAAAGCTCTAACAACATATCCCACAAAATTGCTAACAGAAACGTATAGAATTGGCTATGGAATTAATAATGTCTCCATCACATGAGGAGGAAAAGAACAATTTGTCTTACTTTAATATTACACTTCTTGGTTTATGTCTTTAAAGGTCTCCCTTATATTGTACATGTTTTGGGGTGTCCATATTGGGGTTGACTTTTGAGGGGACAGACAATCTCTGCAGTACTTAGGGACTGATGGAAGAGTGATTTTCAACTCAATAGCTTTAAGAATGGCAGGGGTGCCACTGTGTCTCTGCTTTATATAACCTGGTTGCCACTATCACTAAGGGCTTGTAGATCTTGTGGAAGGATGGAGCTGAACAAGGAGAGTTTGATGGCTTGACATAATTTTTTATTTTTTTTTTAATTCTTTGTGGATAAAAAGAGGCTTCTTTTGTCTCGAGTTGTTAGTGAGTCACTAGTGGAGATTGTGACTAACTTAAATAAGAAACAAGCAGTCATTTAAAAAAAATAAAAAAGTTCAGTTCTAAGTAAAACATAACCTGACTGAAAAGTCATTATTTCAGAGAATTACAGTGTTGCCATAATAATTACAACATACAATAATATCTGTTTGTAAATTTATTTTGTTAGCTCATTGGTATGGTTGTCCTCCCAGGAAATGACTTTTTAAGAAATGTATTTTTCACCCATGTCTTCCAATTCTAATCCAGGTTTTAATCCTGACCATTAAACTGGCAATGCATTGCCTACGATAAATATAAAAACCTAGTGGAAATTAAATACCAGTTTACTTGTTACAGGTAACTGGCAGATCAATGGGATATCACTATTATTGTCTTAGTGAAGGGCAGAATGTTTAAGCCAGTATTTTGCCACGACTTTAGGGCTGAATTCTCTTGTGTGTCTACTGACAGGCAGGTGAGCCTTGTAACACACCTGTGATGAGAGCCAACCCATCACCTTTTGGTGTTGTGTAATTTTTACATCATACAAGATGTTTGAATTGTTAGACAGGGTCACTTTGGGCTGGTTCTTAGAAAGATGCAAACAGCTTTCATTCAAAGTGGTTTTGGTTCCTGGGCTCTTCTGTGTTTTTCTGACTGTTCTTATTGTGAGGCCCGTTTTGAGGGTAGTGGAGAAAAGCTACTGACAGCAGCAGATTTTTTCATCATGTTGGTCTTTCTATCCCCTGACAGGGGTGATAGTCAGCAACTGAATATGCAATGGCTATCAATCTTGCAAAGTGATCAGCCAAAGGCTATCATAATTCATAAACTCCTAAAGATTGAGAAGTGTTCTACCTAGTTGGGGTGCCTTTCCAGATTGAATTCAAATTACTCTTTGAGTTAGCCTAATTGAAACAGAACAGCCACTTTGCAAATGGAAAAAAAACCCTCCACTCAACCACCCTAATATGTGGTGGGGTTTTTCTTAATGTGTGTAATACTTTAAGTACCGAAAGCTTAATTTTGAAGATCACAAGGTTCAGAATATATAAACATCACCTTTAAATTAAATGTTAATAAAAACACAGTAAAAGAGAGAGCTGCAACTCCTGTATTCCCTATTGCTTCTGTTCAATATAAATATGTTGCTTTCTTGTGAAATTATTAAAAGCTGCAGGAAGTTTCTTTCCCACTAAAATAAATCAGTTAGCAACAGGTAATTTCAGTCAATTGCCCTTAGTGCTCACTTTACAGTTAGAAAGACAGACAGTAAGGAACAATTAAAAGCCACATGTACAGCTTTGGTACTTAACTGTTTGCATTTTCTATCTGATTTAGGAGGTGTTTTTAGAGATTTTACTGAGAATTTCTATGCAGAATCAACACATAATGTTTTAGTGTTGCACAGCAGCAGTGTCAAGTTAACACTCCTGCCTGGCTTCTGCATCCAGAAGTATAATACCAAACAAGTGTAGAATTACACTCTTCAGAGCATATTTTTGTCCCCCTTTGACCAGAGTAATGCAAGAACTTCCCTGAATTATTGTGTGAGACATCTCCTGTGCTTTCTCTATACATTTAGGGTAATTTGGGGAAAGCGAGGGAAGGCAAGTGGAACTTAAGTTAATCTGCAGCCTTGCTATAGAGTAATTACACTAACAACTGAAATTCTAGCAAATATCTTTCTGATAGATATTTGGCTGCACAGCCCTCCCACCCCCCACCCCTCCCAATGCTAGAAACTTGTGACGGCACAAAATATGTAAGAAATTCAGCAAAACCTTTTAAAGAAAACACACAAAATTAATTTAAATTACATGATTTGCAGATCATTTTGCCTAGGCTATGTGTCACCCTCCCATCAATTTTCATCTGAGGAAACCTTGGGGAAGGCAGAGAGACACAAGCCCAGAAGAGTGAGAGCTCGGATAGTCCCACAGTCATTCAGCCCACTGCCCCACGAGGCTGTGGTGACCTGAGCTCAGAAGTGTCATTTAAAATTATAAGGCACAGGTATGTGAGTGTCACTAGGCCAGATCATCCCAGGAATATAATTTTACTGCAGTCAGTGAACACAAGACTAGGGAATGCTGATACTTAATTGTAGTTTACACTTAAAAGCCATTAACACTTTTTCATGTGAATGAGTAGCATTGTTAGTGTGAGGAGGTTACTGTGCAATCCCATTTTTATTTCGTACTTATTGCCATATGCTATTTTGTTCTTCTAAATGGTGTTAATACTCTCTTTAACTAAATTAAATACAATAGCACATCTTCCTTTTGATTTATAAAATATTCTTATGAGACTAAACTCATGTACAGTATTAAAAGATATTAGAGAAACAGAGCCACTGTCAATTAAAAGACTGCTCCAAGAATGCAGTTTATGGTCTCAACAAAGTCTCTTCAAAAAATCAGCCCTTGAAGCTTCTGGAGGAGCAATCTGGGGCTTTTTCAGTCAGCAGGGAGCTGAACTCTGAGCTCTCACTGCTCAGCACAATTCATAGCTGCCTAAATATCTTTATAATTCAAGAATTTCATCTCATCTGAAGTGTCAAAGAAGAATACAAATAGAGAAGTGACCTTTAATCAGTAACTCAAACCACGAAACTCACATATTTGGAAACAATCTGGAAGAAACTGCAAGCTTCCCTGTGAGTAATCCCACCACAGCAAGAACTCACATCCTGCAGGACATGGAGACCCACCAGATTTAGCTTGGCTTGAATGCATTATGCAAGGGAGAGATGAATCTCCAAAGGGAAATTCTGTGTTGTTCTTTGCCATATAAATGTAGGAGAAAACCACTCATGGCTCCAGATATCATTTTTTGCCCATCAGAAATAGGCAAAATCATAGTTCACACACATATTTCCAGCAAAAATTCGTCTTTTCCATCAGGCATATTTTACCAGAAGCCATTTCCTCATAATAAAAAGCAAAAACTCCGGCAACCATTAGAGTGTTTGTTGTCTCTCTAAAATGCACTTAGCAGCAATAGCTTCAACACAGGCTTTATCGATTTTCATTCAAAGATTTATTTTAAATTAAAATTTTTTATGAAGAAGCGAGCAAATTCTTTCAATGAAAAGACTGAAAAAGATCCTATTCAACTAATGCAATAGAAACTACTTCAAAATTTTAAAAATAAGAGAGAAATTTGTATTCATTTTTCAGACACAGTTCCCACAAACTAGATATACATGAAATTATCCTTTGTAGCTCTTGCTTAAAGATACCCCTGGCTCCAAAAAAAATCTCTATAGTGGACCAAAGTATGCATGCAGGGTCTGATAGCTTTATTATGTGTAAAAAGAAAGAAAACTACAGAAGGCTGTGCAGCGTGGTATGACTGGGAGAAAAGAGATTTTTAGATTTCTCCCCATTTTCTCTGCAAGACTGTGTTGGCAGCATTCATATTAATTTAATTTTGAGACTGTGTTTCTTCAGTAAATATTCAGTCCTGCCGTAACGGATGATTTGGGATTGCGGCGGCAGAAGGAGCTCCAGCTTTCATTTTTACATTCCGCTGTTGGTCATTTCAGGCATCATTCAAGGGATGTGCACATTAAAAGCAAAGGCACTTCAAGCATGTAGCTGCTCGCTGCTGTATGAGGAGAGCCTTCATTTACATCACTGGAATGTAGAAGTAGTTTCAGAAGAGTCAGATGAGGCCCATGAGGCCCCAGTCCTTGCAGGCTCATTGCAGCATCTACTTATTCATCAGTGCCAACGGGTTCTGTACGCGCAGAGAGGACACACTCCCACGCTACGGACCAGGGTAAAAGGCAGCCTGACAAAGAAGACTCATATCATGCCAGCAAGAGTACACTAAATAAAAAGAGCTGATCTTTAACAGACATCCCCATTTTGACATTTTTAAATGTCCATCAATCCTCTTTCGAGCAGTGGATAGTTTTATTTAAAGAGAGAACGCCTCAAGAGCAACTCCTGCCGATTGCCACACTAGATAAAAAGAGAAACAGATCCTGTCTGCTGGCTCTAAGGATCACAAGTGCTGCCCAGAGTCACAAAAAACTACTTCAGAAAGATCACACAGCCTGAGCACAGGTCAGTGTCAGTGTCTGGGTGAATTAGAAGACAGGATATCCACTCAGGAGAAAACTCTGTCATTTCAGAATCTTTGTCTTGAAGCATAGAAAGGAGGCAGCATTTCTAAATTTGCTACTAAATTCCCACAAAACTAAATTCCCAAAACCAAAAAAGATTTTGAACGATTCAACATAACGCAACAATACAGAAGCAACCTACAAAAATAAAATATGTCATGCAAATAGTAACCTTTAACTTTCTCTTTAGGTCTCCATGATTTGAAGATAATTACTAGAACTGTGAGTATATTGACAACCAGAAGGGCTGTGCAAGATAGTTCTGATAAAAGGCATGTAGAGTTTTGTCTGAGCAACACACAAAACACACAAAATTACAGCTGTTATTCTTCCACTGGAAGAAGCAACAAAGTTGAACTCATCATTATGACATTTCTTTTAATGTTAGTTGGACTCCAAAGTGTCTTAATGCAGTTTCTTCTGCCAAAACACACACTCCTCATAAAAATCAATATTTAAAAGGAATCAACCATAAAAGACTCCTACCAAAACATGGATACCTTCCACGCTTTATTTCATGGTAAACTACTGCTAGAGTTTCTCAGCAGGAATCATCAATATAGCCCAAAGAGACCAAATGACATCTTTGTGACTGGCTATTTATCTCTATCTCACTCATGTCAGGAAAATTTGTACTAAAAGCATAACAAATGATTCCTGAATTTGTAATATCTAATTCATGTGATATAACTAACTGCTCAGTGATATATTAATGTCAATCTCAGTAAAACTGGTCCAATTTTATTTCAGTTGCTACTAGGAATGAATGTCACCCTCATAACTGTATTCATTTGGCATGCATTGAGTATAATGCAGTGCAGTGTTACCTTTCAAACCCTGTTAACAGAGCTTTAGTGTATACAGGTGTTACTATGTTAACCTGTATCAGTCCTTTAGACAGTGAGGAATTAAAGCAGAGTTTAACAAAAGTGGATTTTTAAAGCTTTCCTCTTCAGCTCTATCAGTGTAAGAACAGAGAATGAAGTGGTGAACCTTTTTATAAGGGGAGGTTGCTGGATGATACAGTGCAGTAAAACAGAGAGAAGCACTCCAGTTTAAGAAAGGAGGTGTCCATATTGTTGCTGGTCCTTTTTATGTCATTCTGGTTCATATGTGTTTACAGAGTTGTGTCATAAATTGAATAAAGAATCTACACTTGGAAAAGTAGAGTTACTTTCTGAGAGAAAGGAAAGGGAAGTATATCCTGTGCCAGGGGTGAAAGTGAAATGTATGTAGGCAAGGAATGAGGAACACCTGCAGAGAAGAAAGCAGGAGCCATGAAGAAGAACTCAAAGGCTTAAAAAGAGACTGTAAGACATGTACCATGAAAGAAGGGAAAAAGAAATCTTAGGGGGACAGGTCAGGACTAAGACTAAGAAGGAAGAACATGGTTTGGAAAAAGGAGAAATGAAGCATAGTCAAAGGCTATTTTGGTCTTATGAAACACAGAATGAAAATAGATGACAAATAGGATGAATGAAATTTTAGAAATATTAACAATCAGAAGATCCCATGACAGTCTTTAAATCAAGATTCCTATATAGAGCATAGCTCTAACTGCAAGTGTAAACTATAGGCTGTCTGCAGGATGTGGTGTGTAAATGTCCCACCACACAGAGGCTCTCTTAAGCCATCCCTCTGTGTTCTGGTTTAGAACTACAATTTCTAAATAAAAGAATTTCCCATCCTTGAGTTTGATAAATTACAAGTATAAATGAAGTAAAAGGTTATTTCTTTTATGAGGTTTAGAAGCTGCAAGCCAATTTCTCTAAGATGCTGGATTTGTTCTGGCTTGCAGATAGATGGAAACTATCAAACAGCAGTCAATTTCGAAGAGGACTTAGATATTTTTAAGCAAACTGAAATAATAATACTGAGGCACATGCTTTTTTCTGGCATATCTGGAGCAGATATTATTTCTAAGCCTTATTTAATGTTTCAAATACATGCCTGACATTTCATAACTGACCCTTTAGCTGAAAGATCAAGTTAAACACACATGTCTAAGACTCTGGGTCATAGTGATGGGTTTAGGACTGGGTAAAACAAGAACTATTAAGAACTGTTGTGATTTTCTGGAGCACCTAAAGAAAATTTCATCTCTCTCTTAACTTTAAAATTATCTCTATTCCTTCCACAAAACAAGAGAAATTTCTTAAGTAATTTTGTTACAGTTTTCTAGGACTCGAGGAGACTTGATATTTAGTAAGCTCACTATAGATTTTAGGATAAAAGAAACTAGCCACCTCTAAAAACGGTTGGTGACTATTTCACTATATGAAGGAAGAAAAATTGGTTGCAGGTAGAACACTGATATATGAAAATCAAATTTTAGAATCTCTATCTTAACATTTATATACCCAAAAGCAACACCCAATCTTGCTATGGTGATTTCAGGAATGATGACACTATTTCATAAATGCCCTCTGCACTCTGCAGCCTGAGTTTCCCCAGAGTTACCATCTCTACTGTCTCTTGAAATGATCTCCATGGCCTTTTTGCATAACTCATTTGCATGGTTCCTGGTCCAATATGTTACCTGCTACACATGTGCATTTCCTCAGTGTGTTTGTTCATGGATGATTATTTGCTGAACAGCATTTCATGGGTTGTTGATCACAGTGTGCAAATGTCTATAATCAGTGAGGGTGTACAAAGTATTGCCACAGTTTCTTAAGTGACATGTAAGTGACTTGTAGAGTCAGATCAAGCATATTTTCTTCTATATGATGCAGCAATGAGCATTTCCCTTGCCCTGCCAACTGCAGAGAAGGTAATTTTGTTTTCCATTTTATATTACATTTCAGGAAGCATAAATTACTTTCACAGTTTGCGCTACATGTTTATCTCATGAAGATTTACCATGCGGTTGCTCCAGCAAAACTGTCAGCGTAAGCAAAGGACGCCTTCACTGTGTCCCAATCACACTTACATTTTTGCAGATGCATCCCCTCAGACCAGAGGTTTGCCACTAAACTTCGCACTCCAGTCTCGGATGTTTCTATTCTCAGGTCACATTCATGCAGCAGAATCACTTAGACGAGCTCCAATTTCTCCAATTTGGAAAGGGAGGGGAAAGTGTATGGTGCTGCCAGGCAGAAGATTATATCTTCTTTTTGGTGGAGGTTTCAGCCTCTTCAGAGAGCCCGTGGTTATGGCTGTCACTCTCTGCCACACTCAGAGGCTTTTTTTATTGTCCCTGTCAGTTAGCAGCCCAAGGTTACTGCCAGCTCTCTGTCAGTGCTTTGATTTTTGTCAGCTATGGCCAGGTCCTTTTAGTTATCTGCTATCTTTTCAGCTTTGTTCAGCCTGAGCTCTACTTGTCTACTAATTAGCTCTTTGGAGATTTCCCTTTTAAAACTCACTATCACAGAGGACAGGAACCGTTCAAAAGTTTTGTGCTTCATAGAAATTCCATATTCATCCACATCCCATACAGCCATCTTCTTAAAATTAAAAGTGGCAGGTCAGGCCAATTTAAGGTATATAAGCAGCACAGCCTGTAAAAAGATACCTTTACGTTCTTGATCAGATATGTAGATGTATGACAGAAAAAGAATAAAGGTTTCTGCTGAAAGGACCAAGGTGTACAAATAAAAAAGAAACTATCATTCTGTGTAACATATTCTCATTTTCTTTATCTTCTGGTGTGCAAATATTGTGCTAGCTGAATAAAAAAGTAGCACAACTTTAGGGTACAAAAAAAAAAAAACCAAAAAAAACCACACCACACTGTAACAACATCAAGAGTGGTCTTACATCAAGGAGGGCCCTGAGGATGTCTTTGTTGTCAACTTCAGAAGAAAAGAGAGGAACAGAAGAGGAAACTGGCAGAAGGAATAGATGCCAAAGAGAACTCAAAGGATTAGGTCCGGGTGAGGTGATCGGTATTCGAAAACAGTCTGCCTTCTGGCTCTGATCTAAGGGAATAGGCTGGCAGCAAAGCCAGAGGGCATAACAGCACAAACACACCTTCAGCACACTGCTGGAGGCTTGCCTCAGTGCCTTAAAAATTGTGGTAGCAATTAGAAATAAATGTATATAGGAGCAATAGGCAAAAGTGCTCTATTTATGAATAAAAGTCCCCTTTTTTCAAAATACTTAGTCTACTTGTACCTTCTTTTCCTTCTTTTTTGACACTCACTACGTTTTTCCTGTGGTATCTCATCGATGCTGTAAGTTGCTCCTACATTGCACTTACACAGTGTTAATGCCTGGAAGATGAAAGTAAAAACCTTTGAATATATTAATGCTATAACACAGATGTCTTACTTTTTATACTCCTTTTTTAGAAATATGGTGTGGTTAATAATGATGCAGATTGTGCTGGATGGATGAGCAGATGAAACAGGGGAATACAGATTAAATAAAAATTTCTTCAAAGCTTACTTTTGCTTCATAATTTAACTTCTGTACTTGTCATGATAGTAGTAGTGAGGTGCAACCATGCATAATCACATTGTTCTAAAATATCCTGGTGAAACAGAACAAACCTAATCTAAACAGCACTGCCACACTTGTTCAGATAACTGGGGGGAAAAAAAGTAATTAGGAAACGTCAGCTTGGCTCTGTGGATGATGATAATTAGAAATCTTTAGTTACAAGAAAACATACACAGTTTTACAGCTGAGAACGAAACATTTCTTACTGAGGGCAAGGCTGCAAAGAGACAGTGGAATTATCTGTCCAGATCTCCTTTTTAGATACACCACCTCGTGCACTTTGTGCCTGGTTTCATTTTTTTCTGCTCTCATTTTTCTTATGTGTTTCCCATCAGAAAGAAATACAGATTTGGCAGCTGCAGTAATGAGAAAGGTCCTTTCTCAGGACACTGCTAACCCAGGTGATTGGCCAGCATGTGGCAGCTCTCAGAGCTGTTCTTCCTCAGAGCTCAGGTGTTCAATGGCCTGGGTGTCAGAAGGAGTTACTGGGAGAGCTGTTACTCTTTGAGCTCACAGTGCACATCAGGTCCTTTGCTTCTGATGTTTGGCCACACTGACAGACCAACAAACATTTAGTTATTTCTTGTTGCTTATGTCTTTGCGTGTTTCCAGCCTCTCTTAAAACTGTCTCATGACTAGTCTGGTTGACAGATTTGGAGACTTTACACATTTTTTTATATTTCTTGCAGGTTGAAAATTTAAGACTTACTCTCTTACAATATTGTAATTCTGCTGTTTTCAAGGTTGGATATATACTATAATCTTTTCCAAATTAGGGCATGTTAGTGGCATAAAAATACACAAATATTTCAGCTGCATGCATGGAAAACATTTTGAAGCCATTTGATGGTTTTAAGAAAAGTTCTGGTTAGTCTTACTCATTTTTAAATTAATTTGCAATCATCACATTTTGTATTTAAAAAGCCAATTTATTATTTTTATAATTTGCATTCTGTTGATAACAGCAGGTTTGATATGAAAGCTACATAATATCCTTTTTGGAGTAGATGGCTCAGACACTTTCTCGGTTGGCACTACATTATTTGCTTGTCCCTACTGAATAATTTCAGTGCAAACCAGAGAATTCTAAAATTGTGATGTTTTGCATGGTTTGAGGGAAAGGTTGGGAAGAGGCTATATGGAGTTACAATAATGACAAGGTGGATTTTGGATGAAAAGGAAATTATGTTTTTGGCAAGATCAGACTATTTCTGAACGCAGCATTTGAGCATGAAACAGCTGGCCACTTGCTCCAGAGTGGCATACAGGATACACCAAGCTACGTTGCATCTTTGCACAATTGATACCTTGAAGGCTTGGAAGCCATTTAGTTCAACAAACTTACAGATAATAACAGTCTCTTAGTCCACCCTTCCTCACTAGGAAGAAGGCAATGTCAGGTCTGGGTGGCTGTCATGTTTCTTCAGTCTTCCCACATTCAAGATATACTCCCAACAGAGAGCAAGGGACCCCTGTATAACATTGTGGGCGGTCACTGCTTCTGCTGTTTCCCCCTTACTTGAGTTATACTTCCTTAGCTTGCTCTGAGGAGCAAGAGGATATTGCAGACATGATCTACCTTGAGTTTTTGCTAACTAGACTTGAGCATGCTGATCACCAGCGTATTTATCTCAAGGAGTCTTTTTAGCATATTTGGCTGGCAGCATTGATATTCTTTTACAGAACATTTAATCCATATTGTCTCTCAGCCTTCCCTTTATGCTCTCTAGTGTGGGGATTAGGGTAATAAATTGATTGCTTAATACAGAATTGCCTGGTTGTGAGGCAATCTGTGCTTTTGCCAGTCAGTTTAGCTATTATTTCCTCAATTGCAGGCATCTCTCATTGAGTTTATCTGAGTACCATCCTGAATAGATGAATTGCTCTACGCAAATGGATTTTGTCACTTTTTTCCATCAGCTGCTATGCTGCTTATTCAACTCAAGGGCTGTGTCTCACTGAGTTTTTCCACTTACTTATACTCAAAACACTTAATGCATCAGTTGAATCATTCCACCTAGTTCAAGTGCTACATGTCTGACAGACATTACAGTCCTTGAAGTACCTCTCAATAATCTTTCAACAGCTTTGTTCAGAGGTGAATAATTTGATTTGACTGATTTTATTTCTTCTTCTGTGTTTACTTTACAGATTGTTTATCCTACTATAATAACTGAGGCGATGCCCAGCCTGCACTTGAACTGGTGAAAACCAGGATGAGCATTCATACAATATTACAACTGCCAGTGCATTTGGAGCATGCTTGGGAATTTTCTGAGAACTATCTCATTGGATGGGCACCAGTGGATTGACTGTACTGGACAGTCATAGAAAGAAAAATAATCACTAGAAGCACATTACTGTCAATATCAGAACAGTCAGCTGAAACCTCTTCCTAGGAAACAAGAATGACAACAGTAGGGGATATCTCTGGGCTTAATGATTTTAAAAGGGACTGTTTCTGCTCCAAAAAACAGAAATTGCTGTCTTGACACTGTCTAAAGAACAAGTGTCTTATTCTTTCTAAAAGAAAGAATACAATGGAAATTTAATTGACTGAAACTGATTTCAAAAATAAAGTTTAACTAGTGGACAAAACAATGATGGGTGCTCTATGCTGCTCCTTTCCCATGTCGATCCCACTCTCCCTGAGAAGGTGTATTTCTGCTCAGAGAACAGCAGCTCCTGAGGATGCATAGACCATGAGTTATAGCTGTAGGAAGAACTACAGGCCTGTTCATGAATTCTGCAGGCTCAGCAGAATCACACTTTTGTTGAGATAGAATTCTTCTAACACTCTTAGTCATAAAGAGAAATTCCAGAATACGGTCTAAGTTAAAAAACAGCTCTGATATCTGCCTAACTCTGTAGAGAGCTGTGTTAATATTTGTGTGTGAGCAAAACTTATTTATTAATCCCATTGCTGTTTTAAATTGCAAGCAAACCCCATCCCAGTAAGAGGAGAACACAATTAGCCCTTGAGAGGAGACCCAGACATCTATTCCTGTTCCTCGTAAGAAGCATGGTCACTCTTTTTAGAGAGATCTCTGGTTATTGCTCCAAAAGCTCACATTCATCCCTACTGTGTTTGTACTATGGGTCAGGGCAGGGAAGGGCCACCTTGCAGAGGTGGAAACAGGGCCCTTCCTATGTTTCAAGGCAGGGCATGTGAAGTCCATGGCACCAGAGCAGTGGAACTCTCCAGCAGAAGGGGAGGTGGAAGCAGTGCCAAGGAGATGTTTTCTGTTGCAGTCACTGACGTGAGTGAAAGGGCAACGTATTTTAATGGGCATGAAACCCACATTTGAAAACAAAAGTTAAAGTATGAAACAAAACATGTTCTTATTAAAGCATTTCTTTTCCTCTACAGGCAAACATGTACTTTGCTGCAAGAATACAGTAAAAAAAAAAAAAAAAAAGAGCAAAGTTCCCATAGGCAAAAGTTCACGGTGTTGTCCCACCTGCCACATTTCAAGTGCAATATGGACCATTTACTGGGGACAGGAATATCTCTAGAGAAAGCAAAGGCAGACAAAATCATCTTAACACTAAACTCGCTTTCTTCCCAAGAACTTAATTAAAGAGAACAAACAATATTTCTTCAGGACTTTAACAAACACTAAAATCCCTAAAATGAGTTTTTGAGGGATGTAGCTGTTAATTTTACAGGGAGGCAAGAGCAAGACAGAAATTTTTACTAAACATTTTTATTGGTCTTCATTTTAGGTCCCCTGCATTTTGGATGCCTGGGTCTATATTTTCTCTTTCTGTTCTCCTCCTGCTCCTTCTTTGTCTAAAAGATAATGTCTTATCACATCTGCAGTTAAGAAGAGCTGTGCCAATGCACAACATCACAGAAAATCAAATTATATCAGGTAGAACACCACATGTTAAAAGTTTCACTGCAAGAAACTGGACTCTCAGCATCTTACTGAGGTCTTTGAGATTTGATTTCCTCCATCTCAGCACTCCTGCACCAGAAATCACAGCACTGCCACCACGTATCTCTGTGAGCATTAAAAAGTCATTCACAGAAAAGGCCAAAGGGCAAACAGCTGCTGCATAAGCAGTTTGAAAGTCAGACTCTGAAGTGGTGCGTGGTTGTGGGGACATCTACAGTCTTTCAAACAGACAAGAGCCTACTTTGCTCCTTCTCTGACCTTATGAGGCACAGATCCCTCCCAGCTGGAATCCTGCAGCCATGGCTAGTGCTCTGATGAATCCATGGCAATGGGCCCTGTAGGGAGGGTCAGCGTTACAGTAATGTTATCACTCAGCCCCAGCTGCCCAGGCTGCAGGCAGAGACTCCTATCACCCTGTCGCAAAGACTTCCTGGGCCTATCTTAATCAGCTGTTGCCTCACTCTCTCAGAAATAAAGGACTATATAGGGGAGTTTAATCTTTCTCCTCTCAAAGTTTCACACATTTTTGTTCTACATCAAATAATGTTTATGCCTTTTCTTTGTTCCTATAAAAAGTAGTATTTTACTTTTCTTGAATAACAAAACCATTCTGCAAGGTGAAGAGTGCCATGAAGAGACAACACAGGAGAAGTTTAGGATGCTTGGGAGTCCTCTACAACAGGATTTTATTCCTGGCTGTGAGTGCAAAAAAATAATTTAACTGCTTGTAATTAATGAAATAGGAAATCTGTGTGATTTCTGGCTCTCTATATGCTATGATACATTAAAAAAGGTAATTAACCTGGTTAGTACCAACTAGTGCTAAGATAAAGTGACATGCTTTACTTCCATAGACCAGGTAAAAAGTCCCTCAATAAATGCAGTATATATATATGACTGGTTTTACTTTCCTAAGTCATCCAAACCTTGCTCGCTCACTCAGGTAATATTTTCATGATTTTATCTTTGCTGATTTAGTAAGTCTCTCTGTACTTTTGAAACAGCAGTAAGAATTTAAAAGTTTAATGGTGGCCTTGGGCAGTTGTTGCATCAGACTAAATGGTCCAACACCACTTGAAGCTGAGGCACCCACATTTTTTTTTCTTCTAGATCTGCTTAAAAAGTGATTAAAACCCCCCCGAACACTCTCTCACTTCAGAAATTAAAAACAAACAAACAAACAAAACCCAAAAAAACCAAAACACAAAAAACCATCAAAATAAAAGAAATTATTTCTAATTAAACTGCTATATCTGCAGTGTTTGTGATCAAACAAGGATTAGAACTTTCAGGTCAAGCGGTAGTTTCCACTTCTAAAACTTTTCCTACAGAAGAACTAGCAGATCCCTAAAAAATACCACCCATCTTTTCACAACTGAACTATGGTTTAACTTTTGTCCTGATGGGACAGAAGTCCTGGTGATATCTGGCAAAGTCAGGGAGGATAATATAACTGGCTATCGATGGTTATGTAGAAATGTTTAATTCCAGTGGAAGTGAGAAGATGAAAGCAGGCAAACAGGAGATAATCCCAAGCTATATGTAAAGAATTAATTGGAGTTGCTAGGAAGGAATAAAAAGGAGAAAGTCAAAAAGTGAACAAATGAAACATAAGAACATGCACCTGGTTTAATCTAAGAATATTATACCTGTGTAATACTACTGCTCTAAAAAAATATTGAGCTTGTTCTACCTGTCAGCTTTGCTGTAGGTAAGCAAAGGGCTGTGGGCAGTCAGGGCTGTCAACAGTGTATGATGGGGTTTCACCTTCAACCTTGCCAGACACAGAGCACAATGAAGAGTTACAACAACCTGCAGAGCGGAAATTAACAGGAAGTGTTCTCCAAAATGCAGGTCTGAAATGTGTTGCTTAACAACAAGTAGTATTGTTTGAGATGAGCAAAATAAAATGCCAATCACTAGAGTGTGGTCCCTGCAAATTCACAGTTGAGTAGACAATCAATCACCTACCCTCAATATCATAAAGCCAGTAAGAATTGGAGATCACAATTCTTTTTTCAGTTCACATGCATAAAGCCACTTGACACAGAAACTTACTGTTGATAGAAATATATTGAACATGGACCATCTCTAGAACAGAGTTGGAGCAAAATGTTTGTGTTCCTGGTCACATGAGTCTTCCACACATTGTCCAGGGAGAAGTATGGTGAGGCCCAAGCTTTGACTAAAGCAAGTGGTGTTTTGGCAGCAGAGGTCATTATGAAGCCACAATCTATTCTAAATTGGGTTTTATGATCTAGGAAGACAGTGTTAAAATAAAGGGGAGATTTTTGGTTAGTTTGTCATTTGTTTTCTAAAAATTATATCCTCACTTACAATACTTTCAATAAGGGTCTGAATTTCTCCTAGCATAGAAGCAGCCTGAAAGTGAGTATGAGGAAGCAGCTCCCTTTTTTTTCTGGTGTGCATTCTTTCTGTACAAAGCACCTCTAGTGTGATTCTGAACTGAAGGAGGCAATTCCCACTGCCCAAACTTCATCACCCATTGAAATGCTTCCAGCCTGAAAAGCACCCAAGTTAGGCACCTCTCAGATGAACAGACCATTTTACCTGTAATCATTTTGTATTCCATAATCTGTGTCACCCAGCTGTTGCCACACAGCAGTGAGCGTTATGTATTAGTGCATTCTTGGAGAGGAGAAGGAACACGTGTGCATTGACAAACACCTCACCACAGTCCAACACCATAAGGTGGTTCCCTTTCCAAATCACAGAACACATACACAGGGGCAGTGTGCTAAGCCTCATTTTCAGGATCTAATTAAGATTTATTTTCAACTTTGCAAATGACTGCATTTTTTTTTATATGGCACTACAAGTACACAATTTCCTACTGTGTTAGTGATACCTGTCCCCTGCTTCTAGACCTATAGACAAATGGGATGTACTACACTCAGCCTAATGCTGATTCAAAATGAAACACTGTGCATCCTATGGCTCTACCAGAAAGCTTTTATGTGCATTTTAAAGGAGGAAGAGGACACATCTCTTATGTTGGTTGGAAAGGCATGCAGGGATTTATACATAGGGGTGGATCAGCAAACAGAATTCTACAGCAGTAGATAAGTAAGTGGGGCATAATCAAATTATGCATAGTTCTATCAACGTGTGAGGAATGTACAAACTAATATTCAACATGACATTTGACCGTGCTTGTACTAATTCTCACTTCCTTAATCCTCACTTTACTCAAGGGAAAAAAAAAAAGAGGAAAACTGTCAAGTTGTTTTTCAAATTAGAAAATAAAGAGAACCTGAAACTAAACAAAAAAATTGGATCAGTTTACAGGGATTCCCTCTGCAAGTCTTCTGGTGACAGAGGTGTGTCTTTCTGGGCATAACAGCCACATGCACAAGAAGGCAGAGGAGATCTCATGACTCAAATTCACAGAATAGAGATATTTCCTAACTTCCATGTTCACTTCTGGTGGCTCACAACTTTAAAAGCATTTTTGTCTCCCAAACAATGCAGAGAGGAGGTATCTGAGGAGCGTGAGGAGTATAATTAATAACAAGTAGGATATGTAAAAGCACAACTTCCCTGTGCCAGAGAAGCAAAGAGTTCCTACCTGGTCCCTTTTGGGCTAAGCTGTTTGATCAGCTTCCCTCAGTCTCTGTGGATGTCCTTATACCAGTCTAATTGAAGGACCCCTGTTCTCTTTTTATTTTTGCTCTATGAAAAATGCATTGGAGATGTCTTATAATGAACTTTGATATGGTGAAATGATAATAATGTCCTAATTATATATAAAAATGTAATTACACTTGCTACTATTATAGAAAAACTCCCTTTATAATGAAGTGTTATGTTAGAAAAAAAGATTTCATTATAGGCGGAATCCTTTACTTGTTAATTTGGACTGTGATTCATCGCTTTAATATTAAAAAAAAAAATCTAAGTTACTTTTGATGTTTCTCATTTATGGTTCATTTCTCTGCTCTGGCACCTTAAGATGCCAAAAATTACAAACTTATTTAAGACATACTTAAAAATGCACTAGTTCTTTAAAAGGAAGATGAGGGGAAAAAAGGAGTAAGATTCCCTTTTCTGGTGAGAATATTTTATAATGGAACATGTAACCAGGTTAAATACCATGGCTGTGTTCTTGCTGACCAACTGCCTCAGTTGTTAAAACTTCCTTTCTCAACATAATATTAAAGGTAGTATCAAATATCAAATACTGCTAACCAAAGGAAGAATAGTATTAAAATGGATCATGTAGAAAGGTCACTGGGAGAAGCATCCAGTCACTTCTGAAAATTGTAAATAAAGTGAGAGTCCTGAGCAAAAGTTGAAGGGAAAAAAACAATTAAAGAAAAAAATAAAAGAAACTGAGATATAATGAACATAATGTGATCTCAGGTCTAATAAAAGAAAACTGATGAGAGTTCAGAATAAGAATATTTTCCCTCTTGTATCATGAAGACAGAACTTCAAGGCTTTTTATGAGACAGCAAGTTTTCCACTGCATTGTCAGGTAGTCTGCAGCCAATATGCTGTTTAAAAGGCAGAGAGGAAAGGTGATAAGGCAGCAATTTACTAATCACTGAAAAAGATAAAAGTCATTCTCTAGAACAGGAAATAGCATTTCCCACACCAAAACAACATGATTTTGAGATGATAGAAAATCTCACCAACACCCCTAATTCACATAGTCCCTGCAAAGAGACATCTCCTAAGACTTTTTAAATTTAAAATATTTTTAATAAAGCATACATCCTGGCTTATATCATCTTTGCAAGTACAGAGCTTCAGTTTCCTTTTGCATGGAAATCTCCTGTCCCTGCTCATTTGTTCTTTCTTCCCCCTTGTTATGTTCGAGGTGGCCTCACTAAAAGGGGATCTTCGCCACTAGCCAGAAGCTCTCAGGGCTCCAGCCCTGCTGGAGAGGGTAATGGGTCTACCTCGTTATAGAAGTAAAGGAATTGTAAGGAAGAGGTCCATGCACCTGAAACTTCTCTGTACTGGAAACCTAATGGAAGATACTTCTTTTTCCTAAAGCCTTCCCTCATTTCTGTCTTTGGACCATTAAAGCTGTAACACCACTGATGACAACACTTATTTATCTAGAGTTAGAGCTAGCGTGTTCTGCCTGATGCACTGTAACATCTTCTCCACCCTTGCTCCCTTGACAGATACCTGAGTGGGAATGCCTTTCTGCTCTCTTTATAGTTCACATCCATCTATGTCTGTTGGCCACCAGATAAAGGCTGAAAGACTCTGAAGGTCCATTTCATTATAGTAGTGTCTCGCATGTTTTCCTCATGTTGTGTTCTTTCAAAGCTGCACAAGGTACAACTCAGTCCCTGTGAAAGTTCTCACCAAGAATTTTGGTCCATGTAACTTTCCTTGATTCATTTTGCCTACTTGAATAAAAAGAAAAGAAAGAAAGAAAAAAAAAAAAAAGAAGAGATCCAGTGGCACTTAGTGCTAACAAATATGGGAAAAAATGTGACTTTGAACATCAGTATTCTAACTTAATTAAGACTGTATCTCTCCATGGTTTATTTGCATCGGGCAGGAATCCTAGGTGTTTCTGATTCTCTGTATGGCCTGTATCTGGCTAGTTCAAATAACTGGGGCAAGATCTCAGTATTTTCCCCCCCTCAATATTAACAAAGAATATAAAAAAAAGGGTGGTGGGTAGTAGTGTGAGGGCAGAACCAGGTCAGAAATTTGGAGTACTCTCCAAGCTAAAATTTGGGCATTATACTTCAGTGGTTGTTCAGCTCTTCCACCCTTCCAGATACAAGGGGCTCCTACAGAAAACAACCAACCAACCAAAACAAACAAACAAACAAAATACATCTGGGAAAAGCTTCAGAATGGAAATGTCCAAGGCCATAGAACAAGTCAGCTGCAGGACTAGGACATGGACTTTTTAGCAACAAGGTGATCTGATCTTCCAGCTGTCTTAGTAGAACAACTCATTCCTCTTCTAATGAAAACCCCCCCCAGTCTGTTGTTCAACCTACTTGCAAAATCAGAACAAGCATCTGCATGTGTAATGGCCTAAATTTTGAGGAAGTTACTGGTTTTGGAGAGTCTAGATAGACAATCAAAGAAAAATAAGATCAGCTTGAGAAGTGGCATTGAAAATATCTGTTCCTAACTTATTGCATTCTATAACACTATTCTCTCCTTTAAGGGGAAAAAAAAAAGTTATAAAACCAGCAGGGATGTGAGGAAGGGCAGAATAAAGACTTCAAATGGAGCACAAGATGTAGTCTGCAATAGAGCACTAAGTGCTACTGGAGGAGATGCAATCCCTTGAATATCTGCACCACAATGTAGAATTCCAAAAAATATTTTCTCCTTTGTCAAAGAAGTACTCACATGAGTAACAGCAGATGAAGAAAAATTGGTTTTATAGAGGAAAACTAGCTACAATTTTAATCACAGAAAAATTCTGAATTAGTAAAAAGGCATACTTTAGTCTGTTCTCTTATCAGCAAGTTTTCCTTTTGCAAAGAGCCTGCTGGATTTCTTCTGATACTTTGATAGAGATTTTTGGACTGTTATTTCTGATCATACTAAAGCCATTGGAGAATGAGGGCCTTATTTTCTGCTTGGTTAAAAACACAGAAACATTTTAAGAAGTGCCTTATTCAGACTTAATTATGTCCTTGCCTATGCAATTGCTGATTCCAAACAGCTATTCAGTGGTGGATGGAGCCTTGTCTGCCAGCCGTGCTTAACCCGACCCCTGCAGCAACTCCCTCAACATACTTGTCTTGTAGCTGCAGTCATGGGGCTCTGGCAGATCTACTTGGCCAATGGCTACAGAGCTCAATGGGCATTTAAACTCATTTACTGACAGTACCTCTGGCAGTCAGAGATGCTAATATTGAGGCAAGTATTTCTCCTGCTAGCAAAGCCTCACATAGCAAAGCAATCACAGTGATTTTTGACAGAAAGCACACCTTTGAAGGCTTTAAGATCCTTGCAGCCTTTAAAAATTTCATTCTATAAGCTAGCCAGTTGCAAGATATTTCAAAAGCTTAAGCTTCCCATGATCAAAGGCACTCTTGAATCACACTATTATGTTCTCCTCCTTAAATCCTGTCTACTTGGCAGCGTTGGTGAGGAATTCGGCAATTTATTGCCTCCACTCATGAAGCAATATTGAAACATGCAAACGGCATGCTTAGAGCTCCTCAGCAGTGTCACATATTCTCTTCACATCTCAGGATCTGACAACACACAGCAATATTTTGAGAAAACCAGATTGCTGTTTACTCCACCACTTAATTTAGAAAGCAGAAAAGTGATCAATGTTTAGTAATAACATTGTAGGCAAGCAAAACATGCACTTGCCACTTTGTAGTCATATTTTGAAAGTAACATCTATTTGCAAATAAAATAGGGGACGAAATTTTAAGTCTCTGACGTCAAAATTTCTTACCAGTTTTGTTTGCTTTCCTGTCTGCATAAGCAGGGTGTATTCAGACAGCTCTGTGCAGGTAGTTCACCATAAATGGTGGTTGCCCATACAGCTCCTTATCCATGTTTTATCCATACTGCCTTTATTAGCATAAAATAAAAACACTCAATGGGATAACTCAGTTGTACAATTTATGCCAACATATGGTCTCCCACTTCAGCAAGGCTGATCCAAAGCTGCAATCACTAGATATTTTTAGTCTCCTTTAGGGGGCACATCTCTGTCACTTTCTGAAAATCTTTGTCTCAGACTCCCACACTTTAGTTATAAACTATTTCGTCTCTCTTTTTGTACAACATAGCGGAATGTGACTGAATGTGAAATTTGTCCGTGGAACCTACACGATTATTCATCCTTGCCAGTATGTCAAACACAACCTCTCTTCTTGTCAGGAGGGGACAAAGAGGTTGAGATAAAAAGTGGGTACATTGCAGCCTGCTGCTGCTGAGCAGTAATTCCCACCTGTTGGGTCAGGTTAGAGGAGCAAGGACAGAATGGCAAGAGCTGTCCCACCAAGTAAGAAAGCTCCCAACTAGACTCAGCTTCCTTTCCTACAAAGGACTGTGATCTGCTGTTACCTAATTGCATTCTGTTGTAGTCTAAGCCCTGACCTACGCTTTTAACTCCTTGGCTTTCTCAAATATAAAGCAGCTTTCAAATGGCAAAATATAAGTACATGTGGCCACCTCCAAAAGACTTGAGTCAGACACCCACTTCAAGCACATCACCTCCAGCGCCAGCCACCACTGAATGAACACTACAGACTGATGGAATGTTCTAAAAACACAAGTGACAGGGGAAAAAAAAAGCATGTTTATGGAGATGTGGGGGCGACTTCAGTAATATCTCAGGAAGGGAGCCCAGGTAATTTTATATGTTCTGGCAAATTTGAACTTTATGAATGCATATAGATGACCAAAAATTTGGAAGGCCATAAGCAGAAGCTTGGCAGCGCAGCAGAGAAAGTAGCACATGCTCATGGCCCTTTTAAGTCAATCTTTGTGCTCAGCGTTGGAAAGTCACAAGGCACTCTCACAGATGGTGACACAGAGGAAGCACTCCACAGAAACACTAGAGAATTTGCTGTAATTTCAATGTCCTTAGCATAGATAATCCCTTGTCTTATGAACACTCTCCTATATTCCATTTGGAATTATTAAGACTGCTCACGGATTGAGGCTGAGTCAGCTTGATTAAGTGCAACAAAACACCCTGTGAAGTTTGCAAAGAAGTCAGGTAGCTGAGTGATAACTCTGACAGCTGGGAAAATCATGCCAAGATGATCTCATAATAGAGTTTAACTTTATAATTTCAAAATGAATGAAAAATTATATATTTGGAGTAGAAAAATATCTTGACTCAGAAACACAGGGAATGAATGGGACAGTTCTGTTAAGGTTGCATCTTAAGAAAGAGATGCAACAGCAACTATCACCAGGATATATACTAAAACTACAGAAGCTCTCACATTTCACCATAAAACTGCACTGCTCAAGCAGGGCAAACTGCTGTTGAGAGCAAACCAAGAAGCCCATAAAAATCTGCCTAGAAGCTTTACTAACTTTTGAGGGGTTATTCATTACCAAAGAGTTATTCAATTTCTGATATTTCAACTGAAGACTGTTCATTTGAAAATGCTAATTTAACATCCATGATGAAAGGTAGGAATTGTGGAGGGTTCCAAAAACAGACTAATACAAAACCAAGATCCTTTTCAGAGAGTGTTAACTGAGAAGTAATGTCTTGTAGATTTTCCTTCTTGCAAATAAAATGACCAAGGCACCATTAATAAACTAGAAGGTCAATTATTTGTAGCCAGAGGAATGTCACAAAAGACCACCGTTCTGCTCCAGGAGCTGTACAAGTCCCAGACTGAGTCACTACACAGCACTGTGTAGCAAGCAGCAATATTTAGCTAAAGCACTGATCCTGCCACTTTTAAAATTCTCTTGATTTTGTGCACCACCACCAACTTCTTATTCAGAATTATGACAGCCTGAGTCCTACTCTTTGGGGAATATCTGCAAGACATTTCAGTGCCTGATTCTTCAAGTAGCTCATTAGGGTGATGAAAAGCCACATGATGAAGGGGCAGTGCCTGGCATGAAGAGCTAGGGGTTCCTGTTGTCTTGAATTATTAACAAGTCAATATTTAGTGGACTGTTCCTGCCTACATCAGGTGGTACCCCACTGCCTTTCACTTGGAAAGCATCTGCTTGCTCTGAGCCTCCCCAGAGCTTGCTACAGTCATTTGTTCGATTTAAGACAGACACTGTCATTATTCCGTGCAGCACTTCACAGAAATATTTCCTACTAAATGCTTGAACCATCTGAGCAGCACTAGGCAGGCTGCAGGCTTCATTAATAATGCATCCCTGCTTATCAATAGATTTAGACAACTGGTATTTAGAAGCTTCTTCAGAAGGAGTGGATTTTTTTCACACCAGTTAGCTTCATTCTGTCAGTTCCTTGATGTAGACATTACATCCAACTGAGTTCTGAAAGGCAGAGGTGCTAAAATTTTATTTGAGCTGCTCCCTTGCTTGGGAGCAGCATTTGACTGATGGAACTCTTAAGATCAACCCCTCTGCTCTGCTACTCTTTGTTGGTTTCAGGGTTTGGGGGGAGGGGGTGGAGGCAAGGTTACATTTACATTGAAACGTAAATTTGTCTTTATCTTACTTGAAATCCATGGAAGCTTTGGCTTTACATTCCCAACAAATTCATCTTCTGCTAAAACTTCTCTGGACAGCTCACAAATGAGAGAAGAACATTCAGTATTAGTTACCTTACGATTTGCAGAGGAGTGTCAACCACGTTTGGCAAAGCATTCAGGACGCTACAGATTGAAAACTATTAACCTGCTACCCGGATCAAAAGCAGTATGGAAAAAAAAAATCATTTATAGAAAGGTAGTTTAATATAGGGAAAGAGAAAACAGATGAACAATGCCATTTTGGGGAAAAAAACATAGGGAAAAAAGCAGCCTTGAATAGCTCTTTCATGGTTATAGAGAAGATGTGCTTGGATGCCTTTTGGTACTCATAGTAAACCTACCTTCTGGGTCAGGTTTCCCTTCCATCACCCCCTTGCTGAAGCCTTCAGATGTATTTCTGCAGTTTGTTGGGCTGGTTCTATTTGATAACCCAAACCCTTTTTTAGGTATGGTTTTTGATTTTGTTAAGCATTCAAACAAATGGTTAGAAAAACTTAGTACATACAGATCTTACCTACACTGTCATCTTTATTTATAGAATACGGAAGTCTCTTCCAGCACTGTTGCTTCCATCCCTGCATGAGAAGGAGCCTTTGATTCCTGCAGTTCCTGCCTATTCATTCCTAGAGATGCACATCTCTAGCTGATGTGAACAATACATTCAGCAAGTTCACATTTTTTTGGGGAGATCTGGAATGCTTCAGAGGTTTCACATCCCCCTTGTCTCTGGCTTGCACAAGGAAAACAGCTTTTTTTTCTTCCCTTCCTTTCTCCTTTTCCTTTCCCATTCCCTCTTTCCTTTTCCCCTTTCCTTTCATTTTCTTTCCCCTTCCCTTTCCTTTTCCTTGATTTCTAATGACAGGAAATTTTCTAAGTTTTTTTCTTTCATTTTCTTCAACAGCAGGAATTAAACGAGAAAGACATCAACAGGAAGTATGGAAATACTGATGTACAATAACAATGGAAAAAGCCTGCTGTCAGGCTAATTGCAGATCACTTTTACTATAGATGACTTTCAATGCAGAATTGCTAGTTGCTAATCAAATAATTACATATCACTCTTTTTTTCCCCCTCAACCAGTAAGTCACTGCACATGATAAATCACACCTGAACATTAGGTTTAATACCTCTTGAACCTGTCTGAAACACTGTGCACATCAAGCAAGAATTTTTGTGAGCAGGTACCCAATGTAATGTCTGAGAATTAGTTCATTTAAATGCCCTGGCTGGTGGCAAATTAAGGGCCTGAGCCTGTAGTCATCAATCTGAGGAAGACTCATCAGCACCAGAAGAAGTGGATGTTGTTTGTACATGTACTTTGTGAAAAAAAAAAACCAAACAAACAAGCAGCTATTAAAATGTGGACACTGGCACATAACTGGGGCTGCTGCACACAGTCTCAGAGTTTGCTGAAGTTCTTGGGAAGCTAAAGCTTGTCCAGAAAGGGCAGAATGTAGCTGGAATGATAGGGTGGCATTCTCACTATAAATAAGGCAAGCTGAGCTGCATCTGCAGCTCTGCTTACAACAGAAGTGTCTGTTTCCAATATCCCTCAAGAACTGAACATGAAACCAAATTGTGTCGTGCTCCAAGGAGAGAATTTCAATACAGGGAATAAAGCCAGATTTAAAAAAAGGAAATACTTTAATTGTTTTATGCAAATATATGAGAAATGCAATTATCTCAATCACAACTCTTCTAATTCCTTTGAATTAATTGCACAATGGGTGAAGCTTTTAATACTAGCACTTATTACAGGGGACTGAGCATCCATGCTGAAAGGTCTTCCTTGGAAGCAGTGTTCATCCTATCCCTGTCCACTGCAACTAGGTCACATATGATTTCTCCTAAGATGTAAGAGCATATTTCAGAAGGATGACTTTAGGATCAAAAGGCAGTTCAATCTCTTTGCCTTTAATTCCACAGCCTAGCTAAGAGGTGCCAGTGGTAACTAGTTCACAGCTCTGTCCATCAGTAACTATGTGCTGTTAAAAAATTGTTTATTAAATTAAGAATGATTACTTAAAGCAGGGGTACTGCAAAGTATGGGGAGTCCATGTATTAATTATGGGTTTTATGTTTCGTTTTCTTTTAAATGGATAAATTCTCTGCTGCCCTCATTGTGAGCCTACAAGAAAGATGGACTGATGCTATTTACAAGCACATGTAGTGACAGGACAAGGGGAAATAGCTTCAGACTGAAAGAGGATAGGTTTACATTAGATATTAGGAAGAAATCCTTTACTGTGAAGGTGGTGAGGCACTGGAACAAACTGCCCACAGAAGCTGTGGCTGCCCCTTCCCTGGAAGTGTTCAAGGCAGGGCTGGATGGGGCTCTGAGCAACCTGATGTAGCAGAAGGTGTCCTGCCCATGGCAGGGGAATTGGAACTGGATGATCTTTAAGGTCTCTTTGAACCCAAACCACTTTATGATTCTATGATATCTCTCTAACAGGACAAAATTCACATGTCATGACCAAAGGAAGCAGAAGATCTTCCTCCCCATCTATATACAATCTTGACGCATAACTTCACATTTCCAGTGGCCAGAAAAAGTGCAGTAGACAATAGGAACGTGCAATAGGCACAGGCAAAAGCAAGGAAGGGGCAAACAAGCAAAATCAGCAGTTCTTCCAGAAGCACTAGCCACATAGGAATAGGAGGACTGAGTTTCATACTTTGACTTGGAGATGGAGAACACCTTTCTAAGTCGGTCTGTTCTTCATCAGGACAGTGTGTTCCTCTTATCACCACAGGAAATTATTTCACCCTCAGGCTAGTCTGATTTTTTTTGACTGCCATCAAATCAGAATACAAATTCTAATTTTTTTACAGACTCTTATTTTCTTGCCTCATGCACAGTGAAGAGAAAAAAAAAAAAAAGAGAGAGAGAAAGGAGAAAGAAACCAGTAAACTGTTTTAATAATTTTTAAAGAGATTTTAAATGATACTCACTTTATCAAGGCTGATGAAAATGACACTAGTGTCAGAGGGTAACAGGTTGCTAATAAATACAATAGTTTAGGAAAGTGCTATTCTCGTCATGGAAAAATATATTCTGAGAAAAATAATACCACTGTAATTCAGTTTTGAAAGCTATAGAGACTTCTCAGATGAGGAATGCAGTTATTAAAGGCAAAAGTACACAATATGTTGTAATGAAATGGTTGTGCTACACACTTCATTAAACATTTTGTGGGACACCTGGGAAATTCCAGCTCTCCCTCCTCAGAAGGAGACATTTGATGTGGCTGGATCACTGGAGGAAGCACACTGAGCAAGGTTGGAACACAACACACACCGCCTTGGTGACTCCAGGCTGCAGGAAAAGCTGAGTGTGAGGAAAGATTAACCAAGGGGCTACAGTAATTTGTATTTATTCTTCCAGTGCAAGAGTTATGGTTATGGCATTCATTGAGGAAGTCCTGAACACTTGCAGCATTCAAAAAGAAGTTGAGACAAGAAAAGCTGAAGTTCGTTCTGAGCGACAGCGCTGGGGAAAAGCCGACAGACTGTGCATCCCACGTGTCCATGGGAAGGAAACAGACTTGTCATATGAGATGCTGAAAAGCTGAAAAATTCAGAGAGCACAGTAGGGAGTCTTCCAGGAGGATTCAAAGGACTGATGTGTTTTGAATGTGTTGAGTGTTTGATTTACAATATTTAAAGGTAGAAAATAAAGGCGGGGTAGGAGAAACAGTCAAATTTTATATGAATGTCAGAGAAACAGGAACTAAGGAAGGGCAGATGTACTGGAATATCTATGATATTTGCATGACTGTATCAAAAGCTCATCATTTGTGTAAAAACACCCCAAATACCCAAACAAAACAAAGAAAAACAACCCCCTAACTCTGTGCTTTAACATTATGAGCAGCATTGCTGAAATAATACTGTTTACAAAGCGTATTTCATAGTTCTAGTTCACTTTAATCCACTGTTCCTTTCAGATGTACAGCAAAAGCATATTACAGACACAAGAACCACTTCAGAAGAAACTGTGCTTATAGCACAGAAGCCAGGTTGCTGCTGAAGTGCTCTGCCTTCCCTAAGAGGATTTACAATCATGCTGTAAACTTGAGGTATACACCCAGAAGAATGTACAAGAGCAACCTGAAGATATTGTTGTGCAATGTTATAGAAATAATACACAATATAAACAGTGGTAAGTTCTCTTTTTTGCTCATGGTTTATCAAAGTTTGAAGCCTATTAACTGCTGTGTTTCCTCTCAACTACAAGTTACAATATGCTCATTTGAATAATGTAAAATAAAGATCAAATTTCAAAATGAATGCTTTTAGTGGCAAAGCTTTTATAAGTGTCTTAGAGGAGCTGCAAAAACAATGAATTCTGCCCATACCCAGAGATTCACACTCAGCCTCTGCGGATATGAAGAGCAACCAGCCCCCAACATGTGTCATCTGGCACACACATAAAAGAGTATTTCAGTCTCAAACTTCTCTCCTTGAAACAGCAATTAGGAATTTCAGCAGTGAAATGCTATTTACGGTCAACAATCAAGTCTACCTGTCAGCCTCCCTCCTGTATCCCCTCACAAACAAAAAGCAAGAGTAGGGGTGGGCACGAGTTTCCACAAGCAGCGTTCTCATTCCTGTGTGGGATCCTTGCTCTGCAGGACTTTGTGGCAGGAGAGACACCCAAGTCCAAACTGTGAGTAGTTTCCCAACCCCAGTTGCATTGATTTCTAGGACATTCCTGACTTTTGATGCTCCATGCACAACGTTCATCTCAGTCTAGGAATGCTTTCTTTGGTTACTGTGACTGTTTCCCTGGTAGAGAGTTCACTGATTGAACTGTATCTGCTTGGATCAGAGGCTTAACACAAAGCTATTCCTATCCTAACAGTAAGAAATTCTTTTCTGGTAAATGTAAAGTTAATACATATCTCTATAAACTAAGTCTGAAGTATATAAAAGTTACCAAGACATCACTCACAAACTGACAAAAATATAAAAACCTCCAGGAAACACTGGTCTTAAGTGCCTTTGTACAACCTTCTGTTTCTTCAAGAAACACCAGTACAGTACAAACTTAAACATCATTATCACTTCTCTTTTTTCTTCTCCCTACAAAATCACTGCCTTATTCAACAAACACTTGCATATTTAATGCTGTACAGTGAATGCATCATTCCAAACTGCATCCTCACAAACTCCACAATAAAACTATTTTTCATCAGTTGCATGATTTGCTTTGTGTATTTTCACACATGCAACCTTCACCAGCAGAAAAAATTATTAGTCTTCTCTTTTTACAGATGGAGAACTAAGAGTCAGAGAGATTAAGGTCAAAATATCAACCAACCACTAATTTTCTTAACCATGCTGAACCTGAAATGAATTCTACAGGAGAAACCTCTTGTTCATTGACTGAGACTTGTTCTTTTGAGACACTTTTCCCCTCTGCCATGACACTAAGTCTAATGCCTCATGCAAGTCCCCTATAGCCTAACTCTTGGAAGGGCAAGCCAGAGGGCTTATGGTAAGCCATGTTTATTGTCATTCTACTAGCAAATAAAACACGCCCCCTGAAGAGGTTCTTACAAAATATACTGTGGTGCAGATTTCAGCAAAGGGAGGAAGCATGAGGAGATATTGAGACAGTAACTCCTCTCTCAGTGCTTCTCAGTAACAAGGAATGTGCTCTCAAGTGCATAAGATGTTGTTTAATGCCACCATCACACCCCTCTATTCAGTGTAAGCATGCTCCTTGGAAAAGACATAGGATAGAATTTTTCCTCCGTGTTTAATTTTTGTTTGCAAAGCTGAAGAGCTCTGCAGGCAACTAAAATGAATTCTAAAGTCTGGTTTAACACAGCTTTTGGCTATAATTGTTTCAGTTCTGTATCTTTTAACTCCCAGGGCATAATCCTTCCTCCTAATCAATAATCCCCCTTTGCATTACTTATGGGTTCTCTTCTTATTTTTAACACACAGTTTAAGATGACTCTAATTCCAGGGAGATCTATACTCCTTCCTACTCATTTCATCTTGCTTGCTGATAAAACTTTTTCGATTCAAAGTTATTATATGCCTCCTCCACGCTCAAATATGTAATCTTCCCAGTACTCACTAAATAGCCTCAGTTTTTGTTTGCCTTTGTAAGGCCCCAGAAGCACAGATTTATCTTTTACATCTCTCAGAGAGATATTTGGACAAAATTGAATCTGCTCTAAGTGTAGTTTTTATGTCCAGACCATTTAGATCTTGCTGTTCACTGAATGCGTAACACATCATTATTTTTTGCTAGTTCACTGATTGTTTGCAGGGGGTGGGGAAAAAGAATCTACATTTATTTCCAAGAATCCACTGACTTTTAGTCAGTGACCTGACTTTACTGGAAAATAAATTAGAAAAACACAGTATTCAAATGTCTGTTTTTTCAATGGGCATTTTTTGTGTTTAGTCTGGGTAAATTGAAGTCTTCCATGATCACATAAATTCCAGTACTGCTTCCTGCCCTTAACCCCCGCATCAAAATGGATATTATTATCTAGTTCCAAACGTTGCATATTGCTCAAAACCCCTCTTCTTTGTGATCCCATTTTTTATTTCTCTAACAGAGAGTGATATCTCACTGCCCATGTATGTATCTTTCACTTTTCTAATCAGTTTATTCACTTCAGTTCTTTAATCCAGGGTATATAATGGCTACCTGCCTACCATATTTTTATCGCTACTACAGGACTTGGTTTTGTATCCAGTAGAAGGAATTTCAATTCCTTCATCCTACTGTTCAGGCTTCCAGCAGCAGGAGGAACAGCCAGTTCCAGTGCTGCAGCCAGTGTCCCTGATGTATCCTCTAATTTGCTGTTGTCACACATGACTTTTTTCTCCATTTCATCTTCATCCAACTACTCCTCATTCCCTTTTATTGTCTGTAGCAGGCTGAAGTGGTTAACACGTTTTAGCAGTTTGCTTTACAGGCTTCCTAGTTTGGAGCTTGTTTTACCAGCCTTGTCTGCTGTCAGCCTAGGAAGGTCTTTCTTATAAATTAACTGAATTTCCTTCTCTGAGGAAATATAATTCCTACAGGCACCGCAGAGTCCAAACACTGTTAAACCTTCCTAAGAGCATCTCACACCCTGATTTGTCAGGATTCAGGTCAAAAGGCCAGAATGTACCTTCTCCAGAGACCGAGTCAGGTTCTCATGAGCTTCAAATGAACTAAATGAGGGTTCATTTTATGGGAACACCATGTAAAAGCAAGCAATGCTTACAAACATCATACTTTATCACACGTGCAGATGGGGATTATGCCTAACCTTAGGGAAAAGCCAAAAAGTAATCCAACCCCCAGTCCTTGCAATAGGTCTTCATGACTACACTTCTCTACATACCTGTTTTGCCACTATGGTCCCATTGGTCTCTGTCTAGAATCCTTTCATTTAGGAAACCATAAGACTGGAGAGGTGCAGAGGAGAGTGGCAAGGACTCAGGGAGTATCTGCTATTCTTCTCAGTCTGTTCAGAAGTTTTAAGTGCCCTGACAGCAATTAAATGCAGTTAATACAAACACACTGCCTATTGGCACAGCACACTAAGAAGGTAAAATCTCAGCCAACATAGCATCAGCCTCCTTGCTCCCTCATCTGTCCCTAATCTTCTGTTCTTCCCTGGAGATATGCCTCCCAGGAGTCTCTCTTAACAGGATTAGGAAAATAATATGAATTAATTTCATGCTTAAGGAGTTGAGTATTCCATCCAACTGTGAAAGGAAATGGATGCTGCGTCAGACTAAGGAAGAGTAACATACTTGGTTTTTGTTTGTTTTAAAAATTAATAAGGTGGCAAGATCCTACAGGGTAAAGCCTCTTGCCATATAAAAGCCACATTTTGAACTGCTCAGATAAGAAAATGAACTGCTCAGATAAGAAAATGAACTGCTCAGATAAGAAAATGTCTGCAGTTCCATGAAACCTCAAATCTCTCTGTGGTATTTCCATCTTCATTGCTCTTGTCCTAAAAGCATTTGTCTTGACATCCCTTACTGCTGGTGCCACCAAACACTTGTAGGCAATAGGGCACAGTCTGGGCCTCCTTATGTTGAGATGTGAAAAATCAATTGAATGCCCAGCAGATGGAATCACTGGTGCAGAAAGTGACCAAACACTCACAGTTATTCTGTGATACCAAAGTCTTAAAAGAGGATACTGGAAACACATAAACTACAAGAAAAAAAAAAGAAAGGGTGATTATATTTACACTAACACTCTGTGTGGTATTGTTACTTGGGGCTCTCTACTACTCAATGCTAAATTAATTTTCTCTCCAAATATTTTCAATTCACTGATAAGACACAGATATATTAGATCTATCAGATATCAGATATATCAGATTATTTGATATGCTATGACACCACATCACAACATGGAATATAGAGAATATCTCTATTCTCTTATCATTATGCATTAAAAATGGAGTAGACTGACAGCAGTCTTCACATATTGTGATAGGAAACATGACTTTTATTTCTATTTCAAACTTGTGTGATTCTAGGTTCTATATTCTTATTTTATTAAATAAAATCTAATTATTATATCCTAGTCACAGTGTCTATTATATACAATTTAGTCCTGTCCTGGGTGTAAATAAATACATCCAAACTCCACTTGCTTCCCATTTTTTTTCCTCTGTTATTTTCTATATTTGCTGCTGATTTTAACAGCATTTTCTCACCTTCTCACATCACCAAACCTTTGTTTCTTTCTTTCACTTCATGTATTCCCTTATACATCTGTGTTAACATTCAGCTGAGCTGCAGGGAGGATTTTTTAGTGTACTGTCAGCCCTATTACAGTATACTCAGGATGATATATTATACTTGAAAGCTCCTAGTACAAATATAAGGAAGCCATATTATCTATTCCTAAAAGAATGTTAACCATAACCCTTTAATCATAATGCTAGTCATATACATATTTGGAAAAATGCAACCATTTTAGGGTTGAGCACAGGAAAATATGTCAGAAGATACATGTTCTTGTCTTGGCTTTTGCACAGTCTTGTGGTCTCAAGGAAACTATCTGATTTTGTTTTCTAGCTTGGTTTAGCTGTCAAAAAACATGAATAATAGTGGCCTTTTTGATTGGGTGATGCTTCATTCAGCTAATGTTTATAAAGGCTTTGAAAACACTATGCCAGGCTAAAGAGGTGCAAGCTATTATTAGCTGTCAATTATGTTTTATAGAAAACACCCTGGCTGAACACTCATCAAACTAGTAAATTGGCAGAAAGAATAAAAGCAGACAAAAGAGAAGATAGAGTATGAAAAGACAGGTTTGGAGCAGAAAACATTAGAGGCCAAATGTGATCCAAAGAAGTGAAGTTCTTTGTTAAATCTTCGTAGTCTGCGCCACTACCCCTCACCTGCGGTGTGAAACTTCCACGTACACACACACAGCCCGGTCAAAACGAAACCCTCCAGCTTTCTGAATAAACTCGGCGCTGTAATGACACTGATGCTAATGGCATGAGGTCAATTAACTTTGATCTATAATGACAAGAGCACTAGCTCCCTAATTTAGTGGAAAAAATAAACTTTCAGCAACCCTGAACGCTCCCTGTGCGCTTCCCCGTGCGCGCCGCCGACCGCAGCTGTAACTGAGCACACTCTAGCGGTCCCTGCCATGCCGAGAGCACTGAGCAAACAAAAGTATCCTCACACAGAACAAACGGGCTCAGGCATTTCACTGTGCACTGTGACAAGCTGGCTCAGCTCTGGGCAACTCACCCCTGGTCTTCCAGAGGCTTCAGAATTTGAAGACCGATGGTGTTTGATATTTGCAATTTCTGCTTTCTGTAGCTTGCTTCTCACGGAGGTTATATAATGTTCTATAAACTGGCTAGGGCAATTTATGGAAAAGGAATGCACGTCACTAGATTAACCACTTTGAGATCATAATTTATCTCTAATGGCCTTTCTTTGACATGAAGAAAACAAAAGAAAATTAAAGCTGATAGGATTGTTCTAGTAATGTCAAAAGTTGGCATTCTTTATCAGTCTTTAAGTTAAAAGCAGTCCTTGTCAGAATAATGATAAAGGCATCATAGAAATTTTGCTTTTCATCTGTCTGACATATAAATCAATGATCCAAAAAACAAATCATTATATATGTATTTTTTTAAAAAAAAGTGAATATAAAACAAGCCAGCTTGTCTACATTTTTTATTCATCTCTGACAGAGTCAGTTATACCATTTCTCTGAGCACTCACTCACAGCTGAAGCTGCTCCCCCCTCCCAGTTATAACACTGACCCCGTTTAGAGAGCACATCACAACCAGAGACACTGAAATCAGGAGCCTTTTCCAGGGTGTGAGCTGACATAATGGGCAGCTTTGCTTCCTCTGGGGAGCAAGCACTCTCTTTATCACTGGGACAAATGACCTGGAGGAGAGGTATCCAAGGCTAGACACACTGTTTCCTTAAAAATGCCAGATCAGATCATAACACATTACTGTGAGCCACTGTGTTAATGACCAAGCACTTCGATTTGCAGCAAAAGCACGCAGAGGTACCAAGGTGAAGCAAGCTCTGGGTATGTCAGAGCACAGTTTCTAAGCTGGAACACTACTTTTAAAACTTCCCTTGCAGTACAAGCTCTGAAATTCATAGTTACAAACAGACAAGGCCATTATCCAATTAACAGCAGGCAAACAACAACAAACAAACATTATTAATAAGCAAGGCTTACCTTACAGTAACTGCAACCTGTTAGAAGCACTGTCTTCCACATCAGGGAAGGGTGACTTTCAGCTCTCAAGGGGGCTTCTCCAGGATTCTTCACTTTGGATTTTTTTTCCTACTTTTTTTTTATTATTATTTTTTTTGAGTGCAAGTCCTTATTCCTCAGAGTGGACGAGTGCCAGTAACTGTATATCCTTTCTCAGAGGTAGAAGACTCCACCTTGTGCCTCTATAATCTTGAATGCTGAGAAGGATTACTGAGTCTGAAAAATAATTGAAAAAATCTTTTTCAGGCTTGACTGTGATGGACTGAATGTTATTAATGTCTTAGTGTCAAAATCATAGAAAGCAAACTGCAAGGAAGCAACAGTCTGTCTGCAGCCACTGAAGCACCCTCCCCATTGACTTTGGCATCTGGTCTCATTTGTACCTTAATTTGGGCAGCAACTAATGATTTCTATATTGGGCAGCAATTTCTTAATATTTCTTAATTTGGGCAGCAATTTCTAATGATTTCAATAACCAGATCATAATATTGACTTAATTAAAAAAATTACAACTATTCAATATTTTGGAGAAATAAAAAAAAATCATCACCCTTGTGTGGGAATAATTAAACATAAATTAAGAAAGAGGAGAAGTAGAGAAGGAAAATAAAGGATAGATGACAGAATGTGAGACAGAAGAAGATGGAATGAAAACTAAGAGATTAAAAACAAGAAACAGAGGGGAAGAGTTTAGTAATAAAAGTGAAACACTAGAAATAAAAATATTTATTTCCCCTTTGATGATTCTGTTAAGATGAACTGTAGTCTAGGGGAAAAATTAAAATGTAACATACCCACAGTGCAAGAAAAAGCATCGTGAAGGAAAACAAGCAAGCACACAAACAACAAAATCCAAAAAACTCCCCCAAAACTCCAAACTAGAAGAGACCTTGGAAGTTAGAAAGAGAATGCATACAGATGGAAAGGAAAAAAGGAAAAATATAAAAGATGAAAAGGATGAGCATAGGCCTACACATTGTTCCCTCCCTTCAGCCACCCTGCAGTCACAGACACATATTACGGAAGCTCAGATCAGAATTGCCCACCAGATATTCAGTTCATGTCAGACCATGAAACACAAACAAAATGCTTACTGCATCAAAATAACATGTCCTAGGCAGAGAGCAAAGTAGAACATGGTATTTTAGATCCCCCCTAAAAGAGGTATTTTAGGTTAAAACTTTCAGAAACTGTACCCCATATTTCATAGGAGGGTTAGGAAAGTGTTTATTATTGCTAGCTCTTCTAACTCTCTCACTTTGTATACAAAGGCAACAAGATATATTAAAGCAGGGGTACTACAGACTTCAATTCAAGCTCCTTTGATAACACAGCTCTTAGGATGCACCATTCTTCTCAACGAAGGTAATCAGAAGTGCTCCTCACTGCAGTGTTCAAACACATCCTTAGAGGCAGCGAAGCACTCAAACTGATTGACAAATGAGGGGCATAGGTGTAACAGTGTTTGTTTCTGTTTACGTTAGATGGACTATATTCTCTACCAAATCTAAGAAAACTGTGATAAAAGGTGTTGATTCTTTGAACTCTTGCTCCTAGACTGTTTCAGAAAATCTCATTGACTGGACTATTCTAAACACAGTACTCAAAATTAAGTTCCTACTGTGACAAAGAGCTGCTTTGGACCATGCAGAGTATCTGTCTCCTTCCTCTGCCATGGATATTAGTTTCCAGCTTATTGTGCTTTTGTCTGTGCTCACCCTCTAAACTAAATTAATTGAAATCACATCTTTATCTTCTATTACTTGGAAATCCTTCCTATTGTTTCCATCTTGAGGCAATATCTTAATAGAGCCTGTTTGCTCTTCTATGACAGTCGCATAAATAATAGTGGATAAGTTGGTAAAGTTGATTACAGTCAGTGCCTTTTGGCTAGGTAAGTCTTAGATTAGGAATCAAAATAAAACTTTTCCAGGCAATACTTTTTTAAACAGCAATTTAAACACAACCCACTTATTTTGCTTTAAAAGTTGCTGATAATGCTTTCTTCATGCATGTGGTGCTATGCTAAAAGTAAAGCAAGACCAAATTATAAATAGGAAGTTTTATCTGATGAAAACAGCTTGTCTTCACAAAAGAGGTGCTCCAGCCCTCTGATCACCTTTGTTGCCTTCCTCTGAACTCAATCCATTAAGTCCAGGTCCCTCGTATCTTGGGGGCTCCAGAACTAGATGCAGCACTCCAGCTGGGGACCCATCAGAGTGGAGGGGCAGAGTCATCTCCCTTCACCTGCTGGCCACACTGCTTTGGATTCAGTCCAGGATACAACTGGGTTTCTGGACTACTACTGCCGTTGCTGGGTCATGTACAGCCTCTAATCAACCAACACCCCCTAGTCCTTCTCTCCCCAGGGCTTGTCTCAATCCATTCTTTGCCCAGACTGTATTTCTGCTTGGGATTGCCTTGACCCACATGCAGGACCTTGCACTTGGCTTTGTTGAACCTCAGGATGTTCCCACATAAAAATATTCACATGTGAAAATGGAAAATATTTGGAATTATTATTTCAGCTTGACCATGGATGTTTACTTGCAATGAATTTTCCTTTTTTCCCCTCTTGGTGTTTAAAAGGGTATAAATACCAGAAATCGTTTTTTCTCTGAGAGAAGGATGGTAGCATTTGTATGTCCATGTCAGAAGGATTAAGAAGTATGAGTTTTGTATACATGGACGTAATCAGACTTGAGCTTCTTGGTCCCACAAACAAAACTTGAGTTTAGGCAAAAATATTTTCCTCTTTTTTATACAATATCATGTCCAGTTTTGAACAGCACAGTTACTCTTCCCTAGAATCATCAGGAAATAGATCTGAAGAGTATAACATATAGATCACTCCTCGTTAAGTTTATATTTGATTTGAGTGTCATGTTAGGGATGGAGCACAAGCACAAACTCTCCAGACAGGAGATTGCCATTATTAGCTTCTCCTCAAGCAATTCCATGACACCTGCTTCCAGGCATGCTGATGAACTCAAAATACCTTCAAACACATTAAAGAGTGAGACAGAAGCACATGGGTCAGATTAAGAGAAATATCTGTAGGTTGGATCCTTCATCCCATAAAAGGAACCCCTACACAACCTATACTTATTCTTGGCAAAGTATCAGGTTTTGTTCATTTTTGAAGGGTTTTGTTTCATTTTAAATTGCTGCTTCCATTGAGCTTTCCTTGTTACTTCTGTGTAATGGTGACTACCATTTACCATCTTTCAGAATTATGTTACATTTGATTGAGCATAACTTCTGTCATTTATATTGGTAATAATATTTTGCAAAATTTTTTTAGCTTAAATTGTTTATTACACTTTTAATTTAAAAGATTTTTTTAAAGAGTTAATGCAAGTGCCTTATTTTGAACTTCAGAAACATCCATGTTGATAGCATATAAAAATTAGCTAACTAGCAAAATACAGTAGTTAAACCAGGATTTTTTTCAAGCCAAAAAAATTATTTGCTAAGCTTGTTATATTTAAAACACCTGATAATTATACCAGTCTTTTTTTTTTAAAAAAGCCTGAACTTTGTGGAAGGAATATTTATGCAGGGTAACTGTGATAAATAACTAAGTGAGGCAATTTCTAATCCTAGGGACGATTTGCTGATGCGAAATGAGTACAAATGGATCACAATTATTTTTCTGCTCATTCTGTATACGTTTGATAGCGTGCAAAACTTCACACTAGCTATTTACACATGTGAGGCTGCATTTACACACTCACACGTTGCCCATAGTGAATGATGCCAGGAAAGTTGGCTTTCAAAGTTTCTTTTTAAGTAGTAACATAGTGCCCTGCATTAGTTAGGTTGGAGACCTGTTACATTCAGCTGTATGTAAAAAAGACAGTTTCTCAACTACTGAAACCATACATCTTTTGTTCAGTCTACAGCATGACATAGAGGTAGACCCTTTGAATTAAACTTACAGAAAGCAGCCATGGTGGGGGTGAAGCTGAGTATCCCCACAAACCTATGGAAATGCACGTTTCATAGCTGTGGACAAAGGTAATGGCATGCAAAGAACGCTCTTCCAGAAAATGATGTCGCCTTTCATCCCTAATAACCAAATAAAAAATGGGAAGTCAGTACTTGGGAGCTACTCTAGCAAGCAGATCTCCAGGAAACAAGGTTCCCCACAGACTTTTCCTTGATCTTAAAGCTTAACTTGAAACATTTATATGCACGTAGCACCTGGCCAGAAGACGTGGGAAGGCACTTTTATCACACTGGCTGTATTTCTTTCTTAAATAATAGATTTCCTCTTTTTTTTCCCCTCCCTCTCCTGGAAATGGAACACATCCTCAATAATGTTTCTGTACAATTTTTTTTTTAACATTTTAAGAACCAGACAATTTTGAAAATCTCAACATCACACAATTTTGAAAAATATTAACACCTCTCAAACTCTCTGGGGCTGAATTGCATCAAAGCTTTTGAAGCACAAAACTATATGGTCAAAAAAAGTTAAGCATTGTTTAGATGAAGACTTTTTTTTTTTTTTAAAATGTGTTGATTGAATGCTAATCTTCCACCCACATATCTTTGACATCCAGGCACATGGATAGACTAACTAGATCCAAGTGAAACTGCTCAAGTCAGTTCAATTATATACAGTATTTTCCCAAAGGCATTCCACAGGAGTGAAGAACAATGGGATGTGAACCTTAAATTGCTGCTCCAAACTATTCACAGCTTTGCCATGGTTGACTCCCTCCTGTCTTTAGTAGGAGTTAAGGTATCAAACTTGTAATATGTACATAAACCTGCACATACTGCAGCTGCACCTTTGTGTTCTTCAAATGATTCATTTTTATCAACCTCCCTGATGCAGCACACAATCAGTAAGTAATAGATGCAAACCTCCATGATAACAACATAAAGCAACCTCAATGCTTCCACTGAAGCAAACAGGAAAACACAGCTGGAATCAAATGACAAGTAGCCTAGTGCAATGCTTATTCATCTCTGACTATATAAAAAATGAAAGGGGATTTCCATGTGGACTTTCAGGGTTTTTTTCAATATTATTATTTCCTTTACAAATAAGAAATCCCAAAATATGTTATCCATTAAGACCAGTATCTGTTGAGTGCATGGCCTGATAAAATAAAACCACTTTTGTTTGTGCAAAATAACCCTTCACATCTTTATCAAGCAAAAAGGTCTGATTTTGCTTCTGCTTTGTGAATAAGTCCTGCATTTCAGCTAAGAACAAACCAAAAGAAAAAAACCACCAAACCAAAAACCCTATAAAAAAGAACTTAAACCCAGATTACTCAAAACTGCAAATTCTAGCCCTTGTTCTTTGAGTTCCTGGCTGTGGCTTTATTGCTACTGTGATATTGAGATATTTTTCTGTGGTTGAAATGTGAGAGAAAATACATTCTAAGAGAAACTGTGAAAGAGGTTTTTACTCTGATTACTTCTATGGTCTGGGATGTGCTAAACTTTGATACCAAATTCTAGCCTTAAACAACCCCCCACCAATTGCACCTCAACTTTTGTCCCTTTTTCAGTATTTCCCAGGACATGAGACGCAAACATTAAAAAAATCACAAGTACACAGTAGGAAAAATCACCGTAGAGTCTGCATGCAACTCAGGCAGTAACAAATGCAATTAGATCCAGAAAAAAACAAGTGAGGTAACATTGGCAAATTTCACCATCATTTTTACTTCTCACCACCTCAGAAATCTTTGCTTTGCATCACATAAGATTAGGGTTTCAAGCAAGAAAAAGCAACAGCTCTTTTCCCCTGCAACAGGAACAGACCATGAAATACCTAAAACCATTTTGGGTTAGTAGAGCTATTATAACTGAGCTCATTCCTCCAGACAATTATTATAGAATTGCATATGTATGGGAGAATAACAAATATTCCTCTTATGTGCCTTCCCCTGTGTAAGGTGTATTGTTTCCAGCTAACGTTTTTGAACCTGAGGCATGGGAAATTCTCTGCACAAGCCAGCGAGAAATCAGCCCTCCCCTCTGTGCTCCCTCTCATGCTTTAAGAGCACTCAGTGGTTTCTCTATGCTTCTCAGGAAAGAAACTCGTGAAAAAAATCAGCAAACACAAGGCCACTAGTTTTCAGTTAGACAGGTTTGAATTTGGGCAGTTTACCAACTGTCCAAACGAGTTTAGGGACACAGAGAAAGCCATTGCAACTCTAAGTACTGGGTAGTCCCCCCTTGAGAAGTGCTGCTGTGTTCCTTATTCAAGCATGTGGAGAAATGTAAAGAAATGAGAGTCAAACAAATCCCAGGACACCCACTACATTTTGTGACAAATAAAGGCAAGTGGGCACAGCTCCAACCAGAAAGTTAGAGCATATCAACCAAAGCATTCTTCTGGGACACAGGTCTGAGCCCATGTAGTCAGACCAAACTCCAGCTTGCCTAACATCACAACCACTGAGCAGCTGAAGCAGCATTTTCTTCCCTCTCTCATGTATTTTGCAGAGTCTGCTCTGGGAACAACAGAAGGCAGAGCACAGAACCTAGGACAGGCAGAGAAACCCCAACTCTGTGAATAGTGAGAATCCTTAGAAATTTGGACACAGGCTTTCCAAAGGGCAGGCACCTCGGTGACCTCCAAGTCCCTGATGTGAATTTACACCTGTAAACACTGCTAAAGTTAGCTTACTTGGTTTGCTAAATGCACTTAGGAATCCATAGTCTTTACAGTGAAAATAGAAAATAGGGGCTATTTCCTGCCCTCATTAATCATGTAAAGAACAAGTTAATCGCTAAGTCCTGCTCCAGCACATTTACAGACAGTCCAATACTGGGTCTTAGTACATCCTTTGCAGGTGGAGACAGGAAACATTGCTTCATAGTAGTTTTACTTTCTGTAAAGGAACCAAAGAGGAGCAATGGCATCCAACCTCTGCACTGACTGGTCTGCTAACTGCTTGGGACTGCAAAAGAAAGTCCAGGCTTATGGCCAAGCCATTTGTTTGGTGCTCAATCTAATTCTTGGTACTAACTCCACTTTCCCTGTGACCCTGGGCAAGTCACATATCAGTCCCTGTTATCCAGCTATGAAGTATTCAGAATTCAGAGTACCTCCATGTTTCCTCACCATCTGCCAGGTCTATTTTCATTGTAAACATTGGGCAGCAGTCATCTTCTATTATTCATAGAGTAAAGCCAGACGGGACTAGAACACCTTCCCATCTGACCTTCTGCATACCAGAAGCTATTATGTGTATATACAATACTCAGTGGGGAGCTCATCACAAACGGGGTCTCCAGGTGCTCTTTTAAAAAAGAGAAATAATAATAATATTAACTCAAAGACAGTCATCACCATCCTCTAGTCCTCTAAACTGCTAGAAGTAAATTTTGGGGGTTTGTTTTATGTTTTGTTTTTGTTTGTTTTTTAAACCCAGTAAACTTCTGTGGGTTTCTTCTTTATTTTGAAAGTTGTTTCAGAAGAGGGTTTTTAAAAATGAGTTTTTGAAAGAGTTAATAAAACTTTTGGGTATTTCAAAAACAAGAATACTTGAACACACCAGCTCCTGAACTGATAATGGTGTACATTAATGCATTCAGTACTAGTGAAATTGTTTCTGAACTAGATATAATACAGCCTTGAGAGAACATAAATTCTGGAAATGAGATTGTCTGGACATGATGCATAAAACCAAATCAGACCTCCTTAGAATAACTTTAGTCTTCAATGTCTAAATATTATAGAGCTTTTCCAAGTAAAATATCCATATTCACATTGTGGATATAAGTTAATAAACAATGAGTAACTTCAGTTTAACCACACTATAACCCTTAACTTTCATGAATTTTCAGCTGATGTCCTCAGAGACATTATTTGCTTTCTGTAGGTTTGTAATGGTGTATTTAAATGGCACTCAATTCTATTTAGGGGAGGATCAAATAAAATTCAGCTTAATGAGAATTATGTCTACTCCTCATTCCTGTTTGTATAAAAAAAGAAAACTGCATGAGTACTCAAAGTAGTAGTAGAATTTTCATGTCATGCATCTTGATGGACTGGAAAAAAATACAAGAGGATAGTGGGGGGGAAAAAAACCCAAAAACACAAACAAAAAACAAATCTGCAACAACAAATGCAACAGAAGGCATCATATAGTATAGCTTCACCTGCTTAATCAGTTTATAACTGCATTACACTGTGCCATCATGTCAGCTCTCAGAAAAACACCATTGTATTGAGAAAGGCAGTAATTCACATTGTTTCTCATTCAACTGGGTATGCATGTTTTTCCTCAGGCTTTCCAATTCTCCTTTAAGGAACTATGATCATCTCAGTGTCAAAATTCAATTTATCAGATCCAATATACATTAAGAGAGTGAAATGTAAGGGCTTGCAGCCTGTGAGAGTTCAAACAAGATGATTTGATCATCCCCTCCGGACTTACTGTGACACCTAACACAGCTGGAGGACATGCTGTCCGCTTTCCGTCTCCGTATAATAAGACCAAGCTGATGTAACCATAACATTTGAGACAGAATGTAGGACAGTCCTCAGCTACACTTGCTTCTCATTCAACAGTGATGTAGGCATCTCCTCTGAGATCTGCTTTCAGAAGTACACTGAAGAAAGGAATTAAAGTTTATCAGATTGGAAGATAAAACCTACTTAACTTGCAGGGAGGCCACACTCAGGAAAATGCCCTATGGTCAAGGGTTCCAAGGCTTAGAATGGACCCTATTGTGCAGAATGGGATGAATGAAACTGATACTGGAGCTGGAAGAAATAAAAGTGTGGTACTACCTGGGATAAGAATTAGGGGAAACTAAGTTTGGAAGGGATATCAGCTGATCTAATCTAACACTGGAGAGAACTGGGCTCAGAAAGAACAAAACCAGGGAGAGCTGAACCAAGAGTGAGCCAGGAAACTGGAGAGAGTGCTGAGGTAGCAACTAATGATAAACAGAAATGAGATGAAGGATTCAAGGAAGAATATTGGGACAAAATACACCGGCAGGGAGAAGGTTCAGTCTTTGAGGATCCAGTCAATCAGATGAAACTTCCCAAGTATTTGGATAGTATGGGAAAATTTCTTGTCTCCTAGCAAGGTGTTCGGGAATCCACAGGACACACACTCTTTCTCCTCTTCTACTGACAGGCAGCATAAAAAAAAAAACTCCGTGCTACTGCTGTCAGTGACACTGTTAGCTCAAGTAGCAGATGGTTGTAAGATGCATCCAAAGATTACCATCTTGCTGATGACCCCTGTGGGGGGTGTTATGATTCCACAAATTCTAGTTTCATGCTTTCAGTTTGCTTTCCTAAAAAGCTAGGGAATTATACAAAATATTAAAAAGGATATTGTGTTTCTGAGTAAAGAAACAATTGAGATCAGCAGTATCAAAATTACAAGTGCTTGTTCCTTTTTCATGTGCTCTCTACTGTGCATGCTCCTTGTGATGCGCATTGCTCTACAGTGATCACAAATGCAACTGTCCCTGTACTTTTGCCTCATTTTTCTGTTCGTTTTGTTGTTGCCTGGGGTGGTCTTTTTTGTTTGGTTGGTTGTTTTTTTTTTCAATAATGCAGAAGATGGGTAGCAAATTAAGGAGATCACCATGTGGGGGGGAAGAAAAAAAAGAGTATATTCTCAGGGTCAAGAGAGCTGCATGCTGCCTAAAATACGAGATGTCTGCTTCTACATAACACAAGGCCAGACTCAATAGAAACCTTAAATAACTTATGATCACTAATTCTCCAACTTCTTACACATCCCATATGAAACATCTGGCTATGTTTTCTGAGCACTTGGCCACAGTTTAAAGTATTATAGTGGGTTTCTGAATATCTAATATAGTATAAAAACACAGAGTGCCTTGAAAAGTTTTTCAAGACATCTCGCTGTGACCACCAAAATTATGAGCAGTTTGACAACCTTAAACTCTGTCCCACAACACTGTCCGGGCTGATCAGTAACACTCCATAAGTTTATATGGATATCCAAAACTATTACAAGAGTGTCCACAAAGAAATTACTAATTTAGTCATCATCACAGAATACGAATGTCATCTCCCATCATCTTCAATGAAGATAAAACAAAGCACTGAATGCTGATGAAATAAAGACCATCCCAGCTGAAGATGAAAGAACACACATGGCAAAAACAAGCAGTGAGTTTGCATACGTAGACACAATTTCTACTTCTGAAGAAAAGAGAAAACACATGAGGCAGGGACAATGTTAAATTAAACCTCTGATTTTTTTCAGCCTTAAAAATGCTTTGCTAATGCAGGTTTTTTTGAATGCAATATGCTATCAACTCATAGGTACTGGAAATTTTCATAATTTACAGGGAAGAGACAAACCCTCAAAATCTGAATCAAAGCAGAACCCATTCTTCCTGCTCATGGCAGAAGGTTTGGACTAGATGACCTTTAAAGTTCCATTCCAATCCAAACAATTCTATGATTCTATGATTTTGTGCCACTTGGGAAATGAAATCTGACACTTTACTTTAGAACAAATTGCAGCACAAAATTCTATCAAAGTTAAACTTAATTAAATGACATTGACTAATTTTCTGGCACTGTGACAACTGTAATTCATTCCAGTAAGAACAGACTCCAGCAAGTTCACTACTTCCTTTTGTGGTCTTCAGGTATAGAGTGCTCAGTGCAGGATGTGGATTTTAGAGGTTTTATCCATAGGCAGGAGCACTCCCTTCAAACCAGAACAGTTCCAGAGGAAACCAATCCCAAGAGCACTTCTGGAAAACCTATCCCATGCATGGGTGCTTGGGTCAGACACACCTGTAGCCTGTGCATGGCCTAAGGTTCTTGGGTGTGCTTTGTGGCCAGCAGGACCAGGGCAGTGATCATCCCCCTGTACTCAGAACTGGTGAGGCTGCACCTCGAATCTTGTGTTCAGTTTTGGGCCCTTCATGATAGGAAAGACATTGAGGTGCTGGAGAGAGTCCTGAGAAGGACAATGGATCTGGGGAAGGGTCTAGAGCACAAGTCTTGTGGTGATGGGGGAGCTGAGGGTGTTTAACCTGGAGAAGAGGAGGTTCAGGAGAGACTTTATCACTCTTGACAACTCCCTGAAAGGAGGGAGTAGCCAGGTGGATGTTGGTCTCCCTGGTAACAAGTTCAGGACCAGAGGAAATGGCCTCAGGGAATGTTTGAGATTGAATATTGGGAAAAATGTATTCACTGAAGGGTTGGTCAGGCTTTGGAACGGGCTGCCAGGGAAGCGGTGGAGGTATTTAAAAGACACGTAGGTGTGGCACTTGGGGACATGTTTTAGAGGTGGGCTTGGCAGCGCTGGGTGAACGCTTGGCCTCGATGATCTTAGAAGTCTTTTCCCAACCTTAAAGGTCCCGTGAGGCCATGAAAAACCTGGAAATCCGGGCGCCGAGCACCAGGCAAAGGGCAAGGGCGACATCTAGCGGCGGCCGAGGGGGAAGCAGCGTGGGAGGCGCGCGGGAGCCCGTGGAGAAGGAGCATCCCATCGCAGCTCCGGGCACCGCCGAGAGGGGATGCGGGGAAAGCAGCGCTCCCTGCGGCTCGGGTGACGTGAGGGGAGGCACAGAAACGTCGGGTTGCACAGTCATACAATGGTCTGTCGGGCTGGAAGGGATCTTTAAAGGTCCCTACTCCAAGCTACTTGCAGTGAGGAGGGACATCTTCAACTAGGTCGGGTTGCTCGGTTGGCAATATTACAAAATACTATGGCCAGTAATTCCTGACGTTCTCAAGGGCTCTTCACTGATCTGTACTGATCCTTTCACTCCTTTATGCTTTTTGTGACCTCTTCCTCTGTTTTCTGTCTTGCTCCTGACAACTCCTTCATGGACTTCTTAGTGAACAATCTTTCTATTCTTTCACACCCTGCAATCTTCTGCCTCCCCGTCCCACCTAACCTTGAATATTTCTAGGGATGGGGCATCCACCAACTCTCCAGGCAAGCTGTTCCACTGTTACCACCCTTGTAAAAAAAACTCCTCCCTACAACTAGTCTAAAGTTGATCCTCCTTCAGTATAAAACCATTGCTCTTCGTCCCATCCCAGCAGACCCTGCTAAACAGTTCATCCCCAGCTCTCTTGTAGTCCCTTTGGGTGCTGGAAGACTGCTCTAAGCCATCTCTTGTCCGTGCTGAACAACTACAATCCTCTCAGCCTGTCTTCACAGGAGAGGTGCTTCAGTCCCCTGAGCATTTTGGTGACCCTGTTCTAACAAGTCCATGTCTTTGCTGCCCTGAGGACCCCAGAGCTGGATGCAGCACTCAAGGTGGGGTCTCACTAGAAGAGAGAAGAGGGGCAGAATCACCTGCCCCACTCTGCTGGCCACGCTGATTTTGAAGCAGCCCAGGACACGACTGCCTTTCTGGGCTGTGAACACACACTGCTGGCTCATGTCCAGCTTCCCATTCACCAGTACCCCAAGTCCTTCCCTGCAGGGCCGTTCTCAGTCCCTTCATCTCCCAGCATGTGTTGATAATGTGGGCTGTCCCAGCACAGGTCCAGCAGCTTGCACTTGGCCTTCTAGAACCTCATAAGGTTCCTATGGGCCAGTCCTTTTCTCGAGCTTGTCCAGATCCCTCTGAATGGCATTCCATCCATCAGGCATTTCAGTGGACATGCTTTGTCCATAGATGCCAATTTAATGCAACAGACTCTTAACAAGGCTATAGTCAGCATACATATAAATTTACTTTTTTTCCCAGATCAGAAAAAAACCAAGGAAATCCTTGACACGACAACAATTCATGTGTCAGGCTATAAACAAATACATAAATAAATATCAAGACCTACTTAGGGAAGAGACTATGAGGTATCTTCTGTACTCAGGGGCAAAATACATTTTTCCACCTTCCTATCTTAGAAAGCCGAATGATTTTTGCTGTTTCTGGAAAGCTTCATTCAGCCTGACGGTGACACTTGCTGGGCAAACATGCCATGGAAATGCCAAGGCCAAATGGTTAAAAGCTGGCACATTACAATCAGTTGAAACCAGAGCCTTACAAGTGGGAGCACTGAGCAAATACATGGGCGCAGTGCAGTCACTCCATGCTCAAGCCCTCCAAAACTTAAACAGCCTAAACAAGGAGACCAAATTAAATATGCTCTATCTTGCAGCCCAGATGTTTTACTACACCTGTGCAAGTCAACCCAAAATTTCTAAAAGGAAACAATGCTTCAGTGACTTGTTCTGTATGTACTGTTTCAAGGATAGTTCAAAAACGTTTTGAGGAGTCATTCAATGTAATGCCTCCATTACTACATGGGATCGAGTCCTTGGGAAATGCAACACAACAACTTTCTTTAGCCAAAGCCAAACTTTTGTAAGTGCGTGATTCTGTGTTTCTTTATCACCCATAAAGCCAATGTGGCTTCTGCTTCTTTATGGTTTTGTACCAGAATGAACTTTAGGAGGCTTATGCATTTACAGGCGAAAGGCAAATGGATCTGTGATGGTTTAAGGCCTAGCCACACATCCCTAACTAGCTATGGTTTGCATCTTTCCAAACCTATTACTCCCAAATCTGATTTATCGGAAGGAGATACATATCAGTGTTTAAAGTTAAAATGCTGGGCTTCTGAGACTCAAGAACTTCCTTGACTCAGCTTAGAGGCAGAAACCTCCAGCAGAGATGCAGCAGAGAGCTGCAGGTTAAGGAAACAGTTTAAGGTACCAAATCAAGATTCAGCAGAAGCTGCCTGTTAAGTCCCCAAGTCAATAAACTCAGTGAAATTTTTACAGACATCCACCCAACTTGCTGTATCCTAAAAGATGGCAAGGAGGGAGATTAGGCTTGTAGCATGTACATCACAGCAAGTGGTACTGTTTTCTGACTATGCAACTGTTTCCCTTAAAAAGATTACATGTGTTCTTAATACACTACTAAAACCTCTTATACTTAAGAGGCCTAGATGAAGTATTTTCAAGTACTTGCTAGGACCCTCTGACTGAAATGATTCTTGCTTGATTCAGCCAGCAGATTTCTTATACACAGGCTACAGGGAGGCTTCTTACACACACATCACAGATCAGTGCATGTGTGGGGACAGAAGCTGTGAGAAGGACAACACAGCCACATGAAAAACAAAAATAACTATAATAGTGAAACCTTTACTTTCCCTCCTAAAAACTATCAACACTAAAGCATATGCTGGGTTGCAGCAGTTTGTCCACATGCTGGAGAGAAGCAAATAAAATAAAACTTAAGAAAAAAAAAATTAAAATGTCTAAAGAGTTACATAAGCCAAGCCCTTTGAGGAAAAAAAACCAGCCCTCTGAATAACCAAACACTGGGTGCTGGCATTAGTTTTCAGAGTTGTTATTTTTCTCCTTTATGACTGCAGTAACCCTGGAAGTCTATTTACCCTTCTGAGATCCATGCAAGAATCTATTTATAATTGTGGTATACCAGTGCTAGTGCATCATCACACCGGCCTCTGTTACTGGAAATGATCCTGGCTGGTTTACTAGCAGCAGCAGGAGTTACTGACACAACCTATGAGAACAAGCAGTACAGTTCTTAGACAGAAAGCACTAAAAAAAAAAAGAGAAGCCTTGAGATGCACAGAAAGGTACTCAAAAAGTTAAACAAACAAAAACCCAAACAACAAAAAGATGAAAAGGTTTCCCTTTTGAATGTAATTGTTATCATTTGGAGATTAAGAAATGGAGTAACAAACAGGCCAAAGACCAAACTACCAATTCTTTTACATCAGTCCTCAGATGTTATCTTGATTATAACTGTCAAAGGTGAAAAGCATCCATAATCACAAAAACAAAAAGGCAAGGGAACCAGACCTAACAGGAACTTCTAGAAAACCTTGCTCACCTTACTCAGACTGTCTGTCACCACAGAAGACCACAAAACCACTAGAATAAAACTCCTAAAACTGATTTTTCCAGAAGTTTGAGAGTTATTATCCTCTGAAACCCATAAGGACACTATGTTCACTGTACCAGAAAAAAAAGTCCCATTGAGATATCAGCTGACACATTTTTGCATCTTCCACAACTTTCTCTTTTCCATTCCCTCGAGTGCTGTATCAGTCAACACTTCACAACATCCACATTCCCTTATCAACAATCAGACACTTGCGTTCATGGCATTCCCTTGCCAATGCATAGGCAAGTTTGACACATGCCTTATTTATTTTGGAGATTCGATAAGCTGTGATTCTTGGCTCTCAGTATTTCTAAGTTTGGGAATGGCTTTATTTATCACCAGCTCTGAATTAAGGCTATAAAATCACTATGAAAACACGTAGATGGCCCCTTAAAGGAGAGCTGTGCAACACTGCAAATGAAATGGTTAAACACGATGTCTTTTATTAATAAAAGCAGCTGAGCTGCATAGACAGGGATAAGCCACAGCACTACTGATAGGACTGGAGTGTTTGCCATGCTCTGTGATAACAGGAGTCTATTTATACGGGTTGGTGCACAGAGCAGGCACTCTGTGCTAAGCACAGGTGAGGGAGGTGCATGTAAGAACACACACACAGCTGTGAGCGGTCCTTCCCCTTTTAAGCTATACTCTCAAGTTATACAAATAAACCCCTTTCAAGGTGTTTTGGGGGTTTTTTTTGTTTTTTGTTTTTTTTTTTTCCCTGGAGTTTGAATGAGTCAAGGGAAAGCCACAGCACTCTGGGTATTCAAGTGTCACTCAGTGGGAAAGCTGCTTTGCAGAGAGTCAGCAGGAAAATCTCACCGGAGTTTCCCCACATCACAGTGACTACGTGGACAAAGAAGGGTATTCCTCCATGTATGGCATTTCCTGCTAACTCATCTCAGGACAGTTCATCTACAGCATTTGAAACTGTGTATTTCAGAGGAAGCTGCTATTCCAGATAGTAACAATGAGTGAATTCCTTTAGCAGGGGTCGTTGTTCTATGATAAAGGAGTCTGTCGCTTTTACAAAGGTATCATTATAAATATCAGCTTCTTACAGTTATGTCTCTTCTTGGTAGTGGCTGATACCTGGAGTGTCAAATTAAAGAACAAATGTAGTAACTGTGCCCTATATTGTAAAATCAATAAGTTAACAAGTCTCCTTGGATCCTTTATTCTAAGACAAAGTCTGTATTGTCTATACTCCTGTCTACAGTGGAAGACAGTTAACTGTGAAGTTCATATTGTAGGAGTCAATAATACTCTGGAAAGTGCTTTACCTCAGTTTGAAGATGACATGTTCATCAAAGAACCATTTCTCTAAGGAAAACTAAAAGAATCGGTTAAGTCAATGTAGGCAGCCCTAAAGACAGGGTTGATGGGGTTTGCAGCCATGATATTTAGCTTATACACCACCATCCTACAGGAGAGTCAGGATTTTTCAGGCTAAGGAAAACTTGCCGTTATAGCAAATCATTAGACAATACATTTTATCTTAGGGGATTAGCTGCATCTTCTGTTTTGCCAGGGTTACTTTGAGTTTGTTTGGGTTCTGCTATCTTTTTGCATTGCTGTGCAGTCTGTCAAATTTGAGTCAATAATAAGAAAGCCTTGCTTCAACGTTTCCTTCCCCTAGGGGATGTGATACCTATTGCTTGGGAATAGGAGCTGCATCTTTGCGTTCAGTCTGGGTTGTGACCAGACGTGCCTTTGGTCTAGAAGGTGCAATGGCTGTAGATGCACATCCACATCGCCAGAAGTTTGATCATGAAACATTTAGCTCTTTTCTGCATGAATTCTGCCTGTGCCTTCCAAGAACTGTTAGCATGAGTACATTAACTAGAGCAACAGGTATGGAAAGATTAATATCAGAATAAGTTTTAGAAAGAATCTTTGAGGATGCAGTGGCAGGATTCAGAATAACTGATGCTACCCTGGTGGATCAGTATCCTACAGCTACCTGTAAGTTATAGGTTGGTGGACTTGAGGTCTGCTAGGGTAGGATGGCCAGAATCTAATGACAATAATGGGAATTCCTCTTCTCTCCCAAAACCAGTGTGGAGGAGCCCTGGCACTCCTGACTGTAGCTATACACACATATCCCTATATGTTTGCTGGAAAATTAGCTCCTAACCTGTCTTTTAACCTGTGCATTTTGGTGCTACCAGTAACACACAGAGAGTTCTCCAGGTATTACAGACAGCAAATTCCTGCCAATAAGGTATAATTATTTATTTTTAAATATTAATGTGATGAACCCTTTACATTCCTGTCTTGGGCCAGGTACTTGCTGTCCAGAGGGGAAGAAGGTACCTGGAAAAGATAGCACTTCCCAGGTCACATTCTGGGTGTTCCTGAACATTGAAGAGTTACCTCAGAACAGCCCTGCCCAGCAGAACAAGCCGCTTCCAAATGCAGAGCCCAGAACAGGGAGGGGGGGGCAGTTTCCCCATTCACATATTAAGCACTCCCATAACCTTCACAGACACCACAGACCAGATGGAATTACTGTCAGCTCTGAGCTCAGCTCACAGACTGAGCTACTGAGCTCCAGCAGATCCCCTGACTCCAACAGCTGCAGTTCCCCAGCACATTTGTTGGGAGCAGAAAAGCCTTTCTGAAGGCTCTGCTCTTTGTCAGCTCTAAGCCTCGTTTCCCAGCCTCTTTAAAACCCAGACAACCCATCAGTGCTCTGCAGCTGCCATAACTTTAGCCAAGTATATTTTTGTCACTCTACAGGGTGCCCTTTGAGGAATTCAAGCCAATTGTCCTTCAAGCTGCTAAAAAAGCTTGAAACCTGCACCTTAAAACCTTCACGGACCCCTCACTCTGGCCTGTGTGTACTGCCAACTGTAATGAGAACTGTTTCATCTCTTCCACACAATTTTCTTATGTCTTCCTGGTTCTCTGACACTTAAGTTACTCTGCCATCACATCATTCATAGAAGACTCAGTGGAATCCAGAAACACCTGACCCTTATTAAAAGGAATGGTATGATGTTAAACTCCACATATAGGGACAATGCTTGTTGCCCTTGAAGGCAGCACACTTTGCACTTTCCTAAACCAACATGCTCTGAAGGCTGAAAATTACCCCTTTCAGCACACAAAATTAAGAACCAGGGCTCTCTGTAGGAGACCACCAAAGTGCTTTCTGCTTAAGTCATATTCCTCACCCACACTTCTTACTCCCAGTCCAACCCTTGCTAGAGCAGGACCTAACTCAACAACTTTAGTGGAGATGTTTTGAATGTGTTCACAGGGCTTTGTCTGTCATGGCAAAAAACCTTTATGAACATCTTGATTTTTTTTTCATCTGGCCTAATAAGACCCAACTTTCAGGCATTATTTTTTCTTTCTAGTTTTTTTTTTTTGTTTGGTTTGGTTTTATTTTTGTTTTGGTTTGGTTTTTTTCCCCCCTGAGTGCCCACAGTTTAAATTGAATCGTGACTAAACTAACAATGTAATTAATCATGACTAAATAGACAAATTTTAAATACCCCTACTACTCTTAACTGATATGATGCTTTTCTACTTATCCAGAGACAACCCGGATTGTCAGTATCAACTGAATTTCTGAGGGGGTCATACCAGCATATTTTTCCCCAATGTGACCCAGAGAACACACTAAACATCTGTCCTCAACAGTTTTAAACTGTCCTTTGGCATTAGCTTGGCTTTCTCTTCATGTTATTCTTTTTTTAACTCAGAACAACTTTTTCCAGTCATCCAGAGGAATCTCCAGTAAAAACAGACAAGTCATGAGTTGATGTTCTTGATATTTTTAAGGTTAAATAAGCATATTTATTTTTATTTTGAGTAAATCAACATGGTTCCTACAGATTGCAGTGGAAACTACTGATTGAACTGAAACTTTGTCTGACATGCTTTACGAGGCTGCATATATGCCTCAGTAAAGAAGAAAAGGAGGGCATAGGACTTATTTTTCTTTAAGCTACAGAAATAGTTCAATTCCAGTCAGCTATGTTTTCCTTTGCAGTTAATAATATTCCTTCCACATCACAATTTATCCTAGGATTTACACCCTCATGTAAAGAGATCCCACACTTTTGCAGATGCACATGTGATTTAAAGCTCTAACACACACACACACACAGTGCCAGTGAATGTGGACAGTACCAAAAAAGGGCTGGAGTATGAAGAGACAATGGTCAACAGTAGCTCAATGGATGACCTCATGGCCCATGGAATTGAATTCACAGCAAGAAGTCCTTCTCCAGCTGGGCTGATCTCCTACTGAAGTGAGGCAGATTTAAAATTGTCTACAGTAAAAAAAACTTAATTGTCACTTCACAATTTCCTCTAGCAACTTCTTTTGGAAAGAGTTCCTTCTTCCAGCTGCCTAATCAGTTAAGGTTCCACAAAATATACTTTCAAAAGATAATTTTACCTAAACAATGGAAGACTTAAGCTGTTGTTTCTGACTTTTGTTGGTCTAAGATCAGTTCCAAACACATGTGAGAAGTCTGAAGCAAGAATACCTGCAAATGAAAACATTAATTTCCCACAATGAGCATAAGAACTCAAGGAGAAAGAAAAGGTAGTTAAGGAAAAATACCATTCTCTCACTGTTCCTCAGACAATTAGGAGGAACTTCTGAGCAGCTACAACCACTTAAAAAAAAAAAAAGGGCATTTTTTGAAGGAAAATTTATTAGGTTTTTTTTTCCAAAACTGTTGCCTAATCCCTCCCCAATAAATTCTCAGAGTGTGTATCAGTCCAGGTCCACGGACATCATGTGTTGCACAGGATAACTATAATCAAGGATTCCCCCCTCCACCTAGAATCGAGCTGTTTGCCAGTCATATGGTCAATGAACACACTGAATTGCCAGTGTGGAACACCCCAAGATACATTTTATGCTTTCTTTTAGAAATAGCATTTTTATATGTGTCAATGGAGTGTTTCTGCACAAGTCAGTCTTTGATCACTGACCTAATAAGCCCATTTCATCCATAGTTCCAAGATGAACCTAATGAAGGAGATTAAAATTGTTTATCCTAACAAACCAGTACCTGGTGGTAGAACATGACTTCTAGTAAGTTACAGGCACAGAGAAGAACAATATGTGCTAAAGGAATGGGTAGCACAACGATAGACATAAGTCATCCAACGACAGCTGCAAAGCTGGAAATAGGAAAGAAAAAAAAAAAGGAAAGTTTCTAAAGTTTCTAATAATGAAAACAACCACAAACTGAAGCAAAAATCCCTAACCACTTTAAAGGAAAGACCTTTGAGGCACAACAGGAAAAAAGTGGATACCAGATGAAGAATACATGCAAGGCAGAGAAGGCTAAGACCATTTTCTGCAGATATTTCTCAGTTCTCCAAAAAACAGCATCAAGGCAGGACAAAAAGAGCCAAAAATCAAGTGATGACTCAAGGATTGGTGTCAAAAGGTAAGCTTAGGAATGTTCCACAATTGGAAATAGTTTACAAAAAAGAAGGAATTTTGAAGGAAAAACTCTGTCCGGACCCCTTAAAAAACCCAACCAAACCACCTTGTTGGATCAAATCCAGCACAGTCAGTGAGAGAAAAAAAATTGTGAGGAAAAATAAATCACAGAAATGTAAGAGCCTAGTCCTGTTCCACAGAAAAACACGAGTGAATGTGGCCGCTTATCACCCAACATCTTTTGGAAGTTACAAGAATTTGTCGAGTTCCACTTGTGTTTTCTCCCTGAGCCATTTCCATTTTGTGGAAATACGTGCTGGAGTTTGGCTTCCCATGTGTAAGACAGTGTTCTAACAGTGGCTGAACTAGCACCAAACACAGGAATGTTTATCGCTTTACTCTTACAAGAATTTCTATGGCTTCTTCTAAGTTCTCCTGGAACCTAAGGAAAGCTGACTGAGGAAGACATGGAGTTTCTGATACATAAAATTACTTCTGAGGAGAAATCTCACAGATCTGCAGTTCAGCCAACATTTTTTGCCTCCTAAAAATCTGTTTTGCTGTACGAAACATCTTTTTCTTGCCATGATCAAGGCAACCCCCATCATCTTCTGATCTATTTCCACCTGTTTCCTTGCTTGTAAATTCCTACTCTCTTATTTTTTATCTTTTAGTTGCTTTTAAATATTAAATAGCTAAAGAACGAGCATTAACTCCTATAGGGTGCACTAGAAAGGCTTCTGACTGGAAAGTGCATCTCATTTAGACAGAAGTACAGCCCCTATTACACATTGTTTATTCTTAACAATATTTTCTCATCAAGTCTCACACATTGCGAAGGCAAAAGGTTGACAAAAGGCTAAGTATCACAAACTATATATGGTCATTAGCATTCATTAGTAGGCACTAAAACACCTTTTTTTCAGGTTGAATAATATACTGCCTAGGGAAGCAGGGAGAGTGTTAGAATTGTAGCCTGGCTTTTAGAAATTGGTATGGTAGCCACTGGTTTTAAAACTCTCAGATGCATGTTTTCCACATCTGCATATTTAAAACCATTTGATGTCTCAATACTCAAAGTGATTAAAGACAATGTAAACAGAAGGTAGTGATCATAGACCAGGATGGCAAAGTTCACGTAAGAGCTGAGGGCTACAGCCTGTATTTTTCCCCCCTTTAGTGACAGAATGGAAGACTAGAAGCTCGGTTTACTGTTGATTGCATGAGTGGAAGAGTCTGAAACAGTCAGAAGAAGTGTTTGGGAAGGCTGCCCGTACAGCAGTGGTAACAAACTTCTGAAGTGTCCTAGGTGCAGTGGCTGGGACCAGCTTATCACTGCATGGGTGTAACCAAAACTGTGTCTTCTACACCCTCTATGCCATTTCTGATGGACTGTTAATAATGGATCATTTGCATGAGCTGCCCAGGGCACACTGGACAAGTCAGGCGACAAACTGGGTGTCAAAGAACCCTGTGGGCACTGGAATGTTTCTGTCCTCACACCAGTGGCTCAGCTGTTATACTCCCCTCTGGGGAGGCATTAACACCTTCACAGCCAGTCTGAGGGGTCATGTCTGCTAATGGGGCAGTTGCTACGACCTGGACCATCAAAGATTCCAAAAATATCCCACGACTCACAGGGTTAAATCACACATTGTGAAAATCCCAGCCCTGGGAGGAAGTACTGGGCATTCCCACCTGAACCTGAGCATATATAGTCTTGAGTTTGGAGAATTCTGTACCACTCACCAGATCCAGAGGACAACCAGAACCTCAACAGGACTGCAACTCTCAACAAGATTACAACCACCACCCTCACCAACAGGCTTTCCTTTCCTTTTACTTTACATTCAGGGGGACCACATGTTGCTCAGCACAGAGGGTTGTGGGCTCCATCCTGTTCGCACCCCAGGGTGCTGGTTATACATCTATTCTTCCGTAGGTTAAACCCAATTTTTCCCCGTATCACTGCATTTATTGTGATCTTTTCAGTAAATTGTAACTCTGACTTGTGATCTCTCTTGAGTTGGTTTATCTTTAAACCCATACATAAAGAAAATAGTGGGGTTTGCATGGAAAGTTGTTTAGAATGAGACTTGAAAGTAAGGTAACTTTTTCAGGAAATGGCTTTTTCTCTATAAAGAAGATATGGAGGTGTATTTTTAAAAGGAAAAAAAAAAGTTATTTGGTATTTTAATTATTTTTTTCTTCCTAAGAAGAAAGTTGCTAGGTTTGGGGCTTTTTTGTTTGCTTGGCAGAATACAGACCATACACAGTTGTATTGACTTCAACTAGACTAGCCACAAGGTTAGAATTACATGCTTCAGTATCTTACCAGATGAGTAAAATACGGCTTACTACCCTGAAGAACATAAGACTACTAAAAATTCATACAAAGTCAACCAGAGGTAGTTGTTTTAGCTACAGCATGCACATGCCTTTACCTTCTAAGGGAACTTTGCCAAAAATTTCAGGCTCCAGCACTGGTTTGTGTGTTGTGAGCCCCCTACATTTCATAGAAAAAACATGCTCAGGCTAATTTTTCTGTTATATAATTTACTTACTTTCCAAAATAAGTAGTTGCAATTCCTAAAGTCTTAAAGGATTTTCCATACAATTTAATTCTATTTCACTATCTTTTGTTGTCTAGAGCTTATTTTTGCTCTCTGAGGCCTCTTCAGTGGTCAGCTGGCATCTAATCCTAGTTAGGACCTGGAATTCATCCCTGGCATACCTGGTGCCAAGCTGGCTGGCCGCCACAGCTATTTGAATGGCAGGTGTCTTCTTAGATTGCTCTACTCTCTTATTAAAAGTTCTTTTTGATCTATATCCTGCATTTACTTGCTTGGAAGAGGGCTACCATCCTTCCTGAAGGACCAAAAATGGAACTTAAGAGGAGATTTTAAAACTCTGGAAACTGCTGAAAATGCCACCTGCAAAAAAAATCTTTGAATAATGAGAGCTCATCTTAGTAAAGATGAAATAATCTTCAACAGCAGACAAGCTGCAGTGAAAATAAAGATTAATTTGTTGGCTGTGCCCATGGAAGACAGAAAAGAAAGAGTGGACACAGGCATACAGAAAAAGGAAAAAAAAAAAAAAAGACACACCTTTTTAATGGCATGATTAGTGAAGCTCTCAAAGAGATTACCATAAAGTTCCTGGCATCAGAAGACTTCAAGAACAGATGAGGGAAATGTCAGGAATGACACAGGTGCAGCACAGCCTGCCTTGACTGTGATCTCATGAGGTCTATTTCTAGCCTATTTTTCAGTAACTTTTTAATTTTTTGCTATATATTTCTGTGAATGAAGACTCTTAATAAATTATCTGCCTGATCAAACAGAGTGGTGTTTATATCAAAATTCGTACAACTTATGATTCAATAAACTTGCAGCAAAATGTTTAAGCTTGTTCCTAGAGTTAGACACCCATTCCTGCATGAGACTTTAACAACTAAAGAAGAATTGATTTGGGGGTGTGTTTTCTATAAAGGCAAGATTTCATAATTTGTTTTCTGGGGAAATAACTCCAAACACTGAAACTTTAACCAGAAATCCCAATAAACTGAGCAGAGCATTTTGTATTTCTTGCTGTCTCTGCCTCCACATTGGGAAAGGAAATGAAAGCTATAGCAAGTAAAGGAAATTATGGCTCTTTCTTCATTCCTCCTACACATGCATTAAAAAGAAGGGATGCGTGGGAGGAACATCAACATGTTAACCCGTTTACGTTCCCTTGGCTCCATTTACTCCCTCCAAAACTCAGACAAAGTTCAAATGAAACATGAGAAGTTTTAGTCCGAAAGCAGAAAATCCCAAAAAGTGTCAGAGATTGTTGTGGGAATGAGGACAAAGGCCTTCCTGAGTACATCAGTTACATTAACATCCATCAATTAATTACTTCACCTACCCTGAACTTTAACTACGTACATATGTGAAATGACTAGTAATCAACAGAAAATCCCATATTGTTTCAAACTGTGTCTTCTGTGCACGCATATCAGAAGTTTTAATTTGTGCCACCCAAAGCACAAAAGGTTGCACACACTAAATTAATTTTGTCACTAGCAAGTATGAAGTTGAGACACTCCAATATATGTTTACAGATGAAATATTTAATCTAACTGCAAGCTCTGTCTAAAAGTGACAGAGTCAGCACATCTTTGACAACACACATGACCAGTTTTCCCACACTTAGCATTTTTCTATAATGCCATTGGGTGTCAGAATTATTACCTACAATCACAACAGACACAGATCTTATCCAGGAAAACAAACTTGGACTGCACTCCACAAAAAAAGTTAAAATCTAATAAAGAACTCTGGCATTGCTATGACCACCATAACAACTTAGTATATAAACAATGCACTTTGTCAAGTTCATCTTTAGCTATTTGTTATGGAAATGAATAGTTATTGTGCAGTCTAAATCAACTATTTGTTTATTGGAGTTATTTCTTAAAATTCCCAAATAAATTAAGTTCTTTTTTACAATAATTCTTCCAAATTCTTTTTAAAATGAAATTGTCATTTTGGACTAGGACAGCTAAAATAGAAATCTCTGACACAAACTTACCTTCCTAGCCTACAGCAAAACATAACATTCTTGTTAAATTCAAGTGGACTAGAAGTGGATGATGAAACTTGTCTGTAGAAACTTTTGCTAATAGCAAACAGATTTCTCAAGATACAGATTCTAAGTAACAGCACATGACAAGGTGTGTCTTGCTGTGTTACAGAGACAGGATTCAGAAGGGTTTTGCTGAGTGAGTCTGAAGACTAAATATTTGTGATACCAAGTTATGTAGATGTTACACCATCACATACAACACTTCATTATATATATATTACCAGCATACTTTCCATGTGATGAATAAACCTAAAAGTTTTGTAAGCTTCTTAATGTTAATGTAATCAATCTTCTATTTTTTTTTTCTCTCAAATGTAACTAATTGAACATCCCCCTTTAACATCTGTAGTAATAATACTGCTTGTGTGAACCTAAACTGGCCAAATTATTTTTGGAAGTGCATGGCAATATAACAATACACCTTACACTGGTGCTGCAGGAAAAAAAAAATCAATTTTTCCCCCAGCTACAATAAATCTGTCAATAAATCAAAAAGTTTAGAGTAAAATTGAGGTCATCAAGCAATTAAGTAGGTGCTTCCATTTCCTAGCAGAACAGTCTCATCCCTTCTTTCCTTGTTATGTGTCTCAGCATTACAACTTAATATTCCCTGTGCAAGATATAAAGGAATAGGTCCATAATGTCCTAGTTTCACACAAGACTGGGTTGAACACAAGCCATCTCAAATATTATCCTGAAATGTGAACTAAACAAAAACTCTCTAAAGTCCAAGAAGTTAACAAATCCTCATGTTTCCTGAGTTTAATGTGACACAAGGTTCTTTGGTGGAAAAGGCAGTGTATTTCTAATTAGAGATTGATAGGAGATTTCCAGAGCAGAGAGAATCAAACCATTTATAAAATTACCATATCAAAAGGGAGGTCAGGATAAGGATGCTACTAAATGTGGGCTATAATCCAAGGCTAGGTATTTAAGTATTCTGGGCTTATTTTGAGTGTCATGAAAAAGTAAGGAGATGACAACTTCTGTATTTGTCAGCAGTCAAATTTCTTCCTCAGTAGGAAAAACAGCATTCAGTTGTAAGCTTGCCTTATAAGTCACTTGTACTTGCCATAAGACATTCGTTGTTTAAATATATTATTTGTGCACAAAAGCCTTGATTCAGCTTTTCTGACATTACACTAAAAGTCTTGTACGGATCATGACCCATCCATGAGAATCTCTTGGGGTGGGGGAATCAGAAAAAAAACCAACAAAACCAAACCAAACAAAACCCCCACCCAAATCAAACAGAAATACCCCCAAAACCAACAATCAAACCAAAACCAAATAGAAAAACCAAACACCCCCTTCCTCCAAAACAAATAACAAACCCACAAAAACACCCCCCCAAATGGTTAGAAGACCACTGATTGCATTCTTAGCTGTTCTCCACATTGAATTCGTTGGTGGTCCAAAACTGGACCAGTATTCAAAATGAAGTCTTTTTCTTGGAAACATGATTTCTTCTAGTCTCTTTGGTAGAAACTTGGGTGTTAGAAATCTTGTTATAGGGAGAAGCTTTTGTTTCC
>VXAU01004384.1:262824-304058 GCA_013399695.1 Formicarius rufipectus | reverse complement strand
TTTTTTTTTGGGTGATGATTTACTGAGAAGGATTAGTGTGCAGCCAGCAAATTCATCCTTCTGCTGCTGTGTCCACCACAGTTTCAGCAGAAACAAAAGGCATCCGACTCCACCCTAGCACTGACTGCAGCATGAAAGCATTTGAAGTCGAACAACGTATTCATGATTTCTGTTCATCTCTGTCCAAGACATGGCAGTCAGCTCACATACAGCATTTAAGAGCATTGTGACAGAAAGCTGTTTCTTGAAGTGTTTACTCAACACGGCTGAAAACTTTTTTTTCAGCCCCTGGCTCAATGGGATTTCAGCCTCGAGCCAGAAACACTGATCTTTGGGGGCTTACAAAGCGTAACTGGCCTTACAAAATCCAGGCAGTTTGCCAAAGACTTTTTTTTTTTAAACTTTGTTGATCTATGGTTAGAGGTTAAACAATTCACACAGTCTTGATTCTCCCTACCCTCAATTTGCCTCGTACTTAATGTCTTCTTGTCAAGAAATAAAGTAACTTCATAATGGGGTGGATGGAACCATTTCAGCTGTTACACAGTAATGACGGTACTGCTGGAAATCTGAAACAAATGTTAACTTCAATCCTTCTCAGCTTTAAAGAAATAAGTACATTTAACATGTTGAGAAGTTTTCACATCACATGGTATCGATTTTCTTATGGCTTACTTAAAAAAAAAATTTTAAAAAAAATCTAACCCTAGCCTTATGGTCTCTGAGAACTAGAGTGGAGGAAGCGAACTGCCCCTGCCCAGAGGCATCCCTTGCAAATTTGACTCCAAGGAAAGAATTTCTGGTTTCCAAAAGCACCAATGCACACATCATACAGTGCAAGCATGTTTTCACACATGCATTTTAATTTAGGCATGTTTCGTGGCAGAAAAGGTCCATCTCTTAAGAACTGATAGAAAGGGGGGAAAAAAAAACAAAAAAGGCAGGGTGTGTGTGTGGGGAGGGCAACCTATTGAAAATTAATGTCTGAAAGCCCCAGGGTCATCCTGTGCCATTGATTTTTGAGATTAGAAACAGATGTCTCCTTCCTAAAGTGCTCTGAACAATATATTGCTTCAGAAAACAATTTACTGGTCACAGATTTTACATCCTGTTGTGAGCCCCAGAAATTTTGTAAATCAATGCCTAAGTGAGCAGATATGTTAGGAAAAAACCCCAAACTGACCAAACAGATTATTATGCAACAAAATGCACTTTTGTTCAGTGTTATTTTACTCCTGATCACATTTTGAAATGCTCTCATGGATGCACTCCAGTGTGTTTGGGCATGGGGAGAAGAGAGTCTGGATGAGAGAAGAACCCTTGTCAGGAAGTACAAAGAAAGGGCCCTGTTTGCTCAAAATGTAGTACCCCTGAATTTGTCAAACACTAATTCATTAAGTCGTTTTCGCAGACTATAAAGTTCAGCTACTAAATTTCTAGATAGATTTAGGCTGAAATTTTCAATATGCAAGTTAGTGAAAACAAATATACCTATTCTTGCTTAGAAATGTATGCATAGAAAGGGAACATGACACATCTCCCTTTAAAGCAAAGAACATACCAAAATGTAAGGTTAGTAGTGCTTTTTCCCCTTTATGCCTCCCCTTCACCTTTGGAAGGGCTCTGTCTGCAGCAGGGCTGTGAACAGCAGCATTAGCAGACAGACATTCACTTTTCTGGTTTTAATGTAAAAATAAATAGTAGCAGTAACACGATGCAGATTGAAACTGTCAGCATTTCCAGTGTAAACCGAGATGGGAATGTACCCTACTAACTCCTGCTGCTAAAAAAACACTGTCTCAAATGGAGCCCTGCATTGTTGCCAGCACTTCAGTGGGACAGCAGTGCGTGGGTGCCCACTGGCAATTTTGGGAAATGCCTATGAAAGCCATCACCCAGCTGCAGAGAAAGCACAGCTCAACTTGGCCTTCATCCCCACATCAGCCGTGCTTGGCATACTAGTGATGCCCTCTGTTCCTCAGTGTTCCGCCTTTTTACTTTCCTTGCTACCAACACACAGCAAAACGTAGCTTGTGCTTCTCCTCTGGGCTGAGAGCCCGGTCACTACATTAGTATTTTTACCTCTGTGAGCAACCTCTCTAAGGTCCCGTATGGTATGTTTTCCAAATTGTTGCCAAATATCAACTCAACATAACAAAGATATTTTCCAAGGAACTTTCAGTGTCTTTCTTCATTTCTTTATTTCATCTTTCAGTAGCGTCTTTCTATAAATATTCAGTAAGCGAGGGCATGCCTTGGCATTTCTTGCTCAAGGGGAGTATTTTCATATATGTCAGCAGGAGGTTATAGGACCACACATGGAATGTTTACTCTGAGCCATTAGCTCCAAGTGGTGGACATCAGAGACAAACACATTTCTACTGAATTATTGTGGGGTCTAACCAGCTCTGGCTTTGATGGAGTTACGTGACATTCCCTATGTTACCCTCTTCTACACTATTATTTCTATTACCACATTTCCTTCCATCCACTGACACTTTATCCCAGATTCCAATTGTTTCTGAAAGTGCTTGTTTTTCATTGACAAGGTATAGTATAGCAGAATATTGTGTTCTGCATCCTAGTTTCAACATTAATCTTCAATATAAAGACACAGATCATCACCACATCCTCATGTGAAACCAATTCCTCATGACTGTTCAAGCATGTGTCAGAAAAAGCTTATATCTCTCTCAGGCTAGTCTGCAGACAGGATGCACTTAAATGCTCTGAGGATGCACTATACCTTGGGCAGACTAAATATCATTGTCAGTGCTTTTTTGAAGTGTATTTTCTATTACTGCAATACTTTCCTTTGACTATTCACTACAAAGATCCTCCGGTTTAGTTGACTCACTTAGTATTGACAAATATAACTGAAGTTGTCAAGTCATCTCTTAGCACATCTTAATCCTCATTTTCCTACCTGTTACATAATCTGGTCACATTTGGACATCTTGCTCCTGATGCAGCATCCCATATGATTGCATATGTATATTGCCAGGAATAATATTCATAAATAATTTAGGGCTCAGACTCTGAAAACAATGTTTTGAAAGAAACGTATTGTTTATACCAACAGAAAGCCTTGTAGTAGCTATATAAAATGAAATACAATAGGTACAATAAAAATTGTGAGCTGCTCCCTCACTCAATCCCTGATATTATTTATATACATAGGTACCTTTCACTTTAAGAAAACAGCAGTTATCTTTCAGCTAAAATAAACCCTCAATTTTCTCAGGTCCTCAAGGCTCACTTCTTAAGCTTTATCACAGAGAAAATGCCCATAATTGTGGCATTTCAAAAATTAAAGCTATTGATTGAGAACATCAGAGCAAGCAAACACACAGAGCAATTGCATTTAAATATTCTCATTTAACAGCATATTGGAAAGGGAAAAGGGAATAAGCCATTTTTGTGAGAGGCTGAGCTACCACATAAGCTGTCTCAAAGTGGTTTGCAGGTCTCTGACACAAATGCAAAAACCTGGGCATTTATAGTAATGAAAACCACTTAATCACTTGACAGTTATTAGACATGGAAATCTAACTGCATTATAGTCAGCTAATACCATTGGGTAAGCTAATGAATTCATAACACACACAAGGAATTTATCCAAATAGTTTGTGCTGTATACTTGGGACCAAACTCAACCTCTGTTGGCTGTGGACATCCCCACTGGGGTGGAAATTATTGCACAGGCATAAACAAGGATAACATGGGTTGTTGTCCATATGAAAGTTTGTCAGGAACAGACAAATTCTGGTTCCATCTACGTATGTACAATCCCAGTAGTGTCCAACAAAGAAAGTTCAGTCAAATGCAGAGATCAGTCAGAATGTCACTTTAACCTCCAAAGGGGGTTTGTGCACAAACCACGTCTAAAACATACATAAACATGATCACGTCAACCTCCTGAGGGGCCAGATCATCACAGAGAACTGGCAGGTGGTGAGAGAATTTCCCCCAGAAGTTGGGGATGCAAAGCCAGTGTTGCCCTTAATCCAAGGGAGTTCTAACCCACTTTCTAGAAGCTGCATCTCAAGATAAATCACAGACTGCAGAGGACACATGGGGTGCCTACAGTCTTGTGCTTGTTCTGACACTATGAAAATTCTTATTTATGAGTGAAAGACTGTTCTTGAAGAGCAACCAAACTAGAGAAATGAGCAAAAGTAGTAAGATATCACCATGACCTCATTCCTTCTCTCTTTTTTAGTTTTAGAGAATAAGACTGAAGGCTTGCTTTCACCACATGGTTAAAGATTTAACACAGGCTGTCCAGTCTTACTAGTACATCTATTAAGCCACCTACCTTAATCAGAAAGCCCATGGGGAAAAACCATCACATTAGATATATGAATATTCTACTGCAATTTTCAGTTTGCTATTTTCCCCATAGTACCATTCTAATTTCAACATAATGGGAAAAAGAAAGGCAACATAAATCCAGTCTTCCTAGATAGAGCAAACAACCAAATACCACACTTGTAGAGAGATGTTTATCTGAAGACTTGCAAAAGGAATAAGCAGTAAACATCAACTGTTCAAACTAAGCAAAAAATCCCAGGCAAACCTACTGTGTACTTCAATTTGCAGTGTATCTTGCAGGACACAATGCATAAGATATTCCTGTCTCAGCCCTTTGATAACTCAGTTCGCATATTGTTGGTTTCACTAAAGAGGAGATGTTGGGAGACTTATTTATTTCTCTTTTCAGCTTTTCACTTTGGGCATTCCTTTTTAGGAATAAAGACATAGAGTACTTTTGTTCAATATCATCAGTTGCTATTTCAAAACAACAAAAGAGGATTGTGTCAGTTGCGTGTTTAAACAGAACAAACTCTGAATTTAAAAGAAAAAATAACCGTTGAAAGTACCATTTCTAGATGGTTAGCACAGCCATGAGAAGAAAAGATCTGTTAACTCCAGCAAGAAGCAAAAAACCACCCCCAACCACACAAAAATTCCAACTGTCAAGAGACATTTTCCTTCATTTTGCTTATTCTTTGGTGTTTTTCTCTTACATGAGAAGAACAAGAATTGATTATGACCCTATTTATTGGTCTGTTTTCTCTCTTTCTGTACATCTGTCCAGAATTAACCTTGAAGATAAGCTGTATCCAGGGGACATCTGCTTCAAGTGGGTAGAAAATATCATTAGTAAAACCTTTTTCAGAAGCCAGTTTGACTTATCCTCCAAGAATATTCAATCCTATACTCACTCTAGAACAAGATAGCGCCAGGTAAGTATCCTTTAAGACTCAGGTGGCACATTCTGCTGTGAAACCTGCCAGAGGCTTATCACCAGTGTTCACCAATTTCTACACACACCTAAGAAGCAAGAGCATGTCTTCTCTTCCAGTGCTTCAACTGGAGCCAATGCAGCAAAGTTGCTTGTGTTCTCTATCAGACTTTTCCCTGCAGCTTCCACTGGGCACATGACCAACTGGAACCATCACATGACAAGGGACGAGCTGTGGCATTTCAGCCTGACAGGTAAGAGGCTGTTTATCACAGTATTTTCCTGATTCTGACCCACTTCGACATCTGCTGTATCTCATTCCTTCCTAATCCTAAGGGTGGGAACATACTGCCATGTGTCTAATACATGTTGTCTCTAGGCCTTATCACAACATAAATAACCAATGAGTGCAGCAAATGCTGATGAAAGTAAGAAGTGTTACAACTCATAGCTCTGAGTGTTAATGTATTGTTTCCATCTTCTTGGGCCTCTTACAATATTTTTTACTAAGAAAAGGAAATAAGCCCTTTGAGTGTGGAGATCTTGATTTGGTCTTTAGACCTTTGTGTTTGAGTCTTGGGGTACATCACTTATATTCCTTCCACTAGAGATGCTAATATTTCTTGAGTGATATCATGAATGCTGTTGATCTGTCTGTGATTTCAAAGACAGCTATTTTAATAACTAATCCATTTTGTCTTTCTTACAATGGTTCTCCCTGCACTACTACATAAATATAGTCATTTAAAGATGGTTATTAGAAGCCTCCAAGTGCATAACATGTTAAAAAAAAAAATCCAGTAAACCCTGCCATTTGGGTATTCCAAGTTATGCTTTTGGATTTCGAGGTTATCTGTGGTGCAGTCAGATGTCTAAGTGGCCATTAGTACATTGGCAACCTATTTATTCATTAGGCACACATGCAAACTTGGGATAACGTGACACATGCAGTTGTGTGGACTCAAAACTTTGAGGACTCTGTCTCAACCTGCCTTATTGTAGAAAATAGAATGATAAAACATGAACACTGCATTTGTGGAGTGGAACACTAAAGTGATTCTCATGGGTTACCTTATGCTTTGAGGCTCTCATTTTCCTAGAAATTCTGCCTGGGAAAACTGCTGTTCCATGACAACACTTTCTGCCACTGTTGACATTTTCTTCCCTTGGAGCCAAGGAGTGAATCCCCTTTAGTGTTAAGGCTTTCAAAACTTCTCCTTTCAAGCAGCTGGCTATAAACTTTGCAGGGAAATAATTGACCTTCCATAGCTGGCAGTCAAAATGAGTTGAGAGCCAGTGAAAATAAATACTTCCAGATTGCAATTCTACTGAGAGTCAATTGTATTCTCTTTCATGTTCTTAAAATGCAAGAAGGAATAACCACACTCCTCCCTGTATTTTGCCCCTTACGTGCAGGAGTGCTATGCTGATCCCCCATTAGGTGCAGCACTGCTTAAATCTGTGTCACCAACCCATTTTGGTTCTGGTTTAGAGAAATGTTTAGAGTTCTAATTAAGACACGGGAATCAAGTTTTAGGCAAGTTTCAGATCTCCTTGAACTGCTTAGTAGCTCTGTTTTGTGCTATGTATAGCACAAAATTAGTCAAGGCAAACACAAGGGAAGTCTAGGTATGCAACTTCAGGAATTTATCTTCTAAGCACCGAGCCAAAACTGCCAGTTCTCATTTTCTTGATGCCAAAAGAACTTCACAGAAATCTATTGCTAGCATAGGGCAAAGAGCACACTAAGACTTTACTAGGGATTGTCACATAGATGGAATAGTAAAAAAAGACCCTTTTGTTCCCCAAACACAAAATTTTGTAAAACATGCAACAATACAAACCGCATTTTCAGGCCCAGAGAAAGGGGTAGGAACGGAACCAAACCACTCCCACCCTGCAATACATATATGCAACTTTGGTTGACATCAGACCTACACATACCTACAAATCACGGTGTCAGATTAGAAGGTGCCTCCTTAACCTTGTACACATGGTTCCCATTTAGAACAGCTACACTGGCCTTACAGCATTGGCAATGAGGAAAAAGCTTGTTTATGTTCCTAGTCAAAGCCACAGTCCCCAAACCGACCATGTAACAATTTATCTTCTGAATTTGAGCTGTTTTCCCTCTTTATGCCAGAACAGACCAGACTAGTTTTCAGGGTGATGAAAACAATTTAAAATTAATCAGTCACACACAGGACATTCAGGATTTAACTGTATGGTTTCCTTTAGACATGCTTCCCTCCCCTCGCTGTTACTCACACAGCTGAGATTAAGAAGCAGACTTAGATTTTTCCTTCATGATATACAGCAGTTAAACCCCAATATTCCAACATGGAATTATAACTTCTAGATCACAAACTATACATTCAGGGCATGATGACAAACCCTTATGGAAGTGGAGGGACTCATGTGATAGTAATAACTGTTATATCCGTACAGACAGACAGCATAAGGAAAATTTTCTTGATGTGACATGTTAATTCCACTTGGTCTTTATGAGCATCACCAAGAGCCTGCACTGCCTTCTCTATAACTCCTCACTGCATAGTTGAAGAACAGGGCTGCCATTTCCCCCACCTTCTAAAGCACAGAAGTGTGCTTCTTCTGAAAATATAAAGAAAAAAAAAAATCTAAACGTGTTCCAAACCAGAAACAGCAGTGCAAGGCTAATAGAAATTAACTTGCTTTTTTCCAAATAATGAAAAAAGGTGATAATTTTGACTGGTTGTCACATAACAGTAATAACAACATATGCTGTAGTAGATGAGAACCAGCAGGATGCTGTGCAATGCAGTGGGCTTGTTAGCAGAGATAGATAATATCAATGTGATGGAGTGACTGCACTGAATAATTTGGTTTATTGCAAACATTCTCTTAGTATAATCTGGGTACTACATTCCTTACCCTCACCAGAGCTTTGATGTTCATGTCCAGCCTGGTCAGATAAAAGATGATGCTACCTTATCTCATAGAAACAACCAAAACAAAACAAACAAACAAAAAACAAACCCCAAAAAACCAAAACAAAACAACAAACAACATCCAAACAAAACCTCCACCTCACATCCTAATTTAAAACCTTCTTTAAAAGGCTGGATTTTAAAACAGTTTGTTTGGCTTTCACAAGTATGTCCTAAAGGAAAAAGAATGTTACTGAGTTACATGTACTCATAAATGAGAGCATCTTTAATCAAGGGAGTGTTCTTGTGAAGTTTTAAGTCTTAACTCTCATGTTTGAGTTGAACAAATACTTCAAATGTTTCATTAAGACTTCAGTATCTGCAGTATATTGTCCTCTAAATTCAAATCAAGTTTCAGTGAATTCACAGGAATATTTGGGGTTTTTTTAGAGAGAGATTTTTCCATGGAAAGGATTCTCTGTCGGTGTACAGTGAATAACTAAGATAGCCCTGTCTATTGTGGGATGAGGAGTACTGATATTGTGAGTTCAGGTGTGAGGGAGTACAAACACTTGGGTAAACACGCACAGGGAAGAAACTTTTGAGGAGGTAGAGAGCAAATATAGAGTAGGGAGACCCTGCATCTTTTCCACCACATACAAGTGTAACACAAACTAGGGCTTTAACTAAAAGTAAAGAATTTAAGAGTAAGAGTGGAGTGTGTCTTCTATTAAGACACAGTGGGAAGAGTGGCAGAATCCTGGTTTCACTGGAACACTCATTGCATGACATGAGCAACAGGAGACACATACAGGAAACATCCTCTAACATTAGCCAAGAAATTATTTCTAAGAGTTTTGACACCTTTGCCAGAAAAATATTTACTATCTAGAGTGCTATAAAATCCACTTAAATATTTCATATCTTCATCCAAAAAAGTTGCACTTTCCAAGCAAGGTAGAGAAGTGCACATCAATCTCAATTTGCATCTACTTATAGCCTTTTTGAAACAGAAATACAAAGTGCATTGTGGGTCAAGTATTTCTGACTTTAAGCAGCAATAAAATGTCCTTGAAAAACTGTGAAATTATTTATCATCTTGGAGTACTTAGAAGTATACATTGGAAATCTCCACAACTAAGAGCAAAGTCTGTTTTCAATTCAGTTTGATATTGTAAACCAGTACTAAGAATGCAAAAAAAAAAAAAAAATCAGAAAATGTGTGCCAAAGTCAACCATACAGAGAATTTTGCCCTAAAACTGTAAGGGTCATTTTGAGGTTTCTATCAAAGCCATTGTACCTGAACACCTCTTCTAGCCATTTTCTGATTTTTAAGATTTTATTCTTTCAGAACAGAGTCTCTTTTCCTTTTTACTGTCACCTCTGAGAAGTTTATAAGATATAACAGGGCTGTGCATAGCAGGATGTACTCTCTTCTTACTACTGTATAGGAGAAAGCCCCACAAACCTTAAATGAATATTGATCTTGACTATGTGATTCTGTCAAAAGTTTCCCCTGATTTTGTTCCATGTCTCTAGACCAAGTTGCACCTTTACATTCATATTGCTCCTGGGTACTCTTTGACAAATTCAATCTTTAAGTCAGAGTTTTCTTGAAGAGTCGTGGCCGAGACCCCACAGTCTGCTCTCCAGTGAAGTACCACTTTTAAGCCATTACTTGCATAAGTTGTTGCAGGCAGTGTGTGTAACATCCTCTCCCAGCTGAGCTAAAGACCAGCTGTGACCAGTCAAATCTGCACAGCAAAGGCTTGACCTGACAGCTGGAACATCCAAGATTCAGGCTTTGCTCTTATTTCCTAGGAGTGGATGCTGTGGTTGTAAGGAGCAAGTTTTCCTAGTTTTTTTTAATGATTGTTTGTGATTGTTTGAATTCAAAATTTCTGACTGAAAATATCACCTGTGAGTCATGCTACAGTGATACATTTGAACACACACAATTCCCTAAGCATGAGGGAACCCACAACATTTATTTCATAAGATCTGCATTCAGGTTGCATACTGACAATACAAATGTCAAAATCCATAGAAATATGCAGAGAAAAAAACCCTCTCTCCATGCTTTACTGCACCCCCTTCACCTCCAATGCTATTAGTAACTTACACTGCCGATTTCACTTCCTCTTCCTGCTAAAACAGTTCATACTCCAACTTTACCTCACCTTAATTCAAGTAAAACTCTTAATGAGCATATCAGATTTTCCTGTATCAATAACCAGGCATGTTCAAACCCCCTTTTCCTCTGGAAAACTGTCCTCTCTAGATAATGTTCAGAGTAATCATTGAAGTATTACACTAGAGCATAATTTTGGCCTTTCAGTATCAACTGAAGAGCACATGTGGATGCTTTCCTGTTAACTTACTCCTTGGAGAAGTTCAAGTATTAACACATTCTTATCTATCCTCAAGCTAATAATGAATGAATACCAGGGTATGCCCAAGGGAAAGATATTGATAGAGAACCCCCACAGAATTATTTGTGGACACCCACACTCATTTTCCAATTTTGAATATTTAAATTTTCTTGCATGAAAACACTTAGTTCTGTTAAAGACTGGACAGGCAGCAGAGTCCGTATTCAGTTGCTAGAAAATCAACTTTGTTCTAGTCATGGAAGAAAGCCACAGGGGTGTATGAAAAAATTACCAGTGTGTTACTTCTCTAGTTCACAGCTACACTTCAGAAGCAAAACCTGGTGTATTTTGTCCCTGCTTCCTTCTCTGGAAGCACAGTATTTTGCAGACAGACATGAGCATGCTACAAGTTCATGTGACCTCATGATGTCCCTAGAAGCTGTTTCTTAAGGCTCAGTACTGTGCTGACCTTACCCACAGATTTTTGGTTTGCTCATAGTACAAACAACTTCTTCCCTTGCACCAGAAGCAGCCTTGTTACATTCAATCTCAGTCCTTTAGTACTATGAGAGCTTAAATTCAGTAGAAGTCTCTTTAAGGAACAGGAATTCATGTTCTTATATTACCTTGATCAAAAATGTAATGAGTCCATCTGGACCTGTGCAAGTATAGAAAATTGAGAGTGTCTAAGAAAGACAGCTCTAAGCAGGCTGGAAGGCAAAATATGTTTCAAGGTCTGCATTTCAACTATGGATTCATAAAGATGGCTCAGAGACTTGTTGTGGTTTTGGAGCCCCTGTAAAAAGAAACATTTCTATGCTTGCTCATTTTCAGAGTCTGCTACAGTTTTAGTAAGGGCAAGGAAGAGAAAATCCTTTTTTTTTTTTTTTTTAATTTAATTAGAAGGTATCTATAGACTCCTTCACCAGACAGAAGCAAACTGAAGCAGGAGGAAAGGCCGGTTGGATTCTTAAGATCACACCATGAGTCTCAGAAACACTAAACAGCAAGTGGTATCTTTTTAGAATGAAGTAAGAAAGTTAAGCAAAGTGCTTTCTTCCTAGGTAGAGGGTCCCTTTGTTTCCTTCCCTCTGCAGACAGACATCACCAAGGCTTTATGATCAACAGGCAACTTGCCACACCAGATGCATTCCCACCCACTCACATGGCTGGTATCTGCTCATTTGCTGCACTGATAGTAGTCTCTCAGTTTTTTTCCACCATGTAGTGGCTGGTTAGCACTAAAGCATGCTAAGTAAACATCAGATCACAGCTGATATTCTGATAAATCTGTGGTTTTAGGCTTGTAGATTTCTAAGTGCCAATCCTTCACAGATTTTTTGCTTTCTGCCCTCCTCTCTAAAGGGCAGCCTGTTTATACACAGATTTGATTTTCTTTCAAATGCTTTATAGTCATTGACATAAGCCAGTGCACAGGAGCAGAGATAAAAAATTCCCTCTCACCCATTTAATTATGATTACTGGGCTAAGAAACTCATCCAACTAACATTGGATTTCAAAATCCATGGCCTAGCCTCATTGATTTTTCACCCTGAAGGTTAATTTCATGCAATCATTTCCTGAGTTCTGCTGCAGTGACAAATTGCTACAGAAAGCAAGTTCTGAGTCATCCTTGCTACATAACATTTCTGTGGTGAATAAAGCCACTAGGTTTCAGCTACACCAGAAAGGAAAGAAAACCGTGTTCCCATTCATCTCCTGTCTCAGATGCCTTGTATTTTCTCTCTTACCTTCTGACTCTCTCAAAGATCATATTTCCAATATTTGCATACAAGGATTGACCAACCTATTCCGAGAGATTTCTGTAAGATGGGAGACCTTCATTTCTACTACTTGTCCGGCAAGTCTTCCTTCTCTATCCTTCTGGATACATTCACAATGCAACTCTGCTTCTCCAAACTGGGTGGCAGAAGTGGCAGGTAGAGTTCAGCTCATCAATTTTTAGCTGTCTTTAGCACAGATTAGTCTGCAAATTTCCATTTCTCTCCAGTGCCTAGAACTCACATGTTTTTATTTTTACACAAAGAGTATTCTTCAATCAGTTTGCATCTGCTTATCGTGTAGCTATACAAACATCAATGCCAGGAATATTCTGAGGGCAGGAAGGATCCCTGGGAACCAGATAGGACCAAGTACTTTATAAGCCATACTTGCCTTGAAAGAAGTGCATTCGAGGCTGAGTTCAGCGAGACCTTCCCTGGCCAGCAGTATCAGCTGGAGAGGTTCCTGCCCTGTCCTTCCCACTTTCTCCTCCGAGCTGTCTCCTGAAACCACCAGTCACCATTGCCTATCTATTTGGGTGGCCATTTACTTGGCCAGTTTGGAGAGCTGACCTGGCTCAGTAACAATTTATAACATCTTTTCCCTCCCACTCCCTTAGAAATCTTACTTGAAAACGAGTTCTGTTCCCTGACCTGGTTCACAGAACAGCCACACTGGTAGAATTGATGGGATTATAAAAAGATAGGGAAAACAGCTTACAAAAGCTGCTCCCCCTGAGTTTCACTGCTTTAATTTCAGAAGGGCATACCCACATCCTTGGTTTTTTCCCCTCAGTTGCTCAGTTATGCCACATAGCTTCGGGGAAAAAAAACAAACCAAACCAAACAAAAACAAACAAACAAACCCAAACAACAAACCAAGCTTATTACCTCTGCCTTCAAGTCTTTCCTCACTCAGGAAAGTGGAGGGAAAACCCAAACAGAAACCCAGAATAAACCCACTTAGATCTGAAGTCTCTCTAGAAGTTTAAGTGACAAGTAGTCCCTGAATGTTAGCTAAAAGTTAATTTTTAATTTTTATACTACAGGAAGACAGTTCACAAAGAGTCACCAAAGGCTGAATAAAAATAGTGCAAGTTATCCCCCCCCATCCCATTTTTATCAGATACCTACAGATATTGCTAATCATACAGCACAGTTTGGCTTCATGCCAGAATATTTGAGGACAGTCAAATATGCTACTGATGGGACTTGGGACATAGGAGCAGATCCTGAGATATCTGCAGCATAAGAACTTCACATCCAAGCTGGTTACCTTTATTCCTTTGGAGTCAACAGAAGGAACAGGCACTGCTGACATGCAGCCCAACCCATCCCAAAGCAGATGTGTAGCCCATACTAATAGGCTCAGTTTGTTCACAGTACTGATACTTACAGAATTTACCCACCCAGAGGACTTCAGGGGAAAGATATGGGCAGACAATACCAGAAAGCTGGGCTTTTAGTCTTCATATTCTGAATAAAGGTAGCAAATGCTCATCTTACAGGACAGAACTTGATAATGGTATTTGGTCAGGTCCCTCCCATGGTCACCTGCCCACCGTGCTCCACTCATCATTATCTCTCCTTTCCAATTTTTACCTAAGCCACTTCTTTGCTCCCTCTCCAGACTCAAAGCCAGGGACCAGAAGCTTTATAACTGGCTTTCCCGGAGTGTTGTGTGCTCTTGGACACATGATCTCACTGCCACAACAACCAATTTCTTGAGATTCATTAAGTACCAAACATGCATTTAGTCTCTTCTTTTTCTCAAAAAACAGCAAACATTTGCACCTTAGTCCCAATACAGCTTCCCTTGCCCTGCCTATAACAGCCTAAGGAGTCTCTATTTTACTGAGAAACAAAGAAACAACATTGTATTCCCTCTCTGGCAATGCTGTTCGCAGTGCAATACAATAGACCAATAATCAAAGAACAAGACTGCCATTGCTCTTGCACTCCCTCTCTTTCCCTGCTCTCTACCCCTTCTGATCTTCTCCTGTAAAGAGGGTGATTTGTCAACATCCTGGTTGCCAGGACCATCGATCCTGCCCCAGGATGTTTAGTCCATGTCCCCATTTGTCAGATTTATTTTCTAGCCATTTCCTCTCCAGCATATCCACAACAATGCACACTTTTGCCTTTGGCCTTACACTGCCTCCTCTCCATTGCAGGTTTGGTTTTTTTTTCCTTCTTCTTTGGCTACATTTCCTTTTTTCCATTTCAAGACTGAGGGCAAATGAACAGTGACCTCTGTAGCTGGCACCAGGATCTCTCCTGTGGCTAGAGAGGAGCCAGCCCCTGCATGAGAGGCAGCCAAGTCCCTTTCCCAGGAGAGGATATTCAGCTCCCCACAGCAGTTCCTCTCTCCTGAGAAGATGAACAGAGTCAAGTCAAATTTAGATATTGATTGATCCTCTGTTTTGCTATTTTCTTCTGTGGCCTTTTTCTGCAAAGCATGGATTCTCTCAGGAGAGCGAGGCAGCTACAGTGGAGAGCTTTTTCCACATTTTTATCCCTAAAGTACAACTGGAAGAGAACCATACAAATTTCAGATTAAAAAAGAAAAAAAAAATTATTAAAAGTGTCTGGGTTCCAGCAACATCTATGTGAAGTACCACAAGAGTAGGGATTGTAAATTAATTTCTTGAAAATACTATTTGCTGTTGCCTTCAGTGTACAAGGACTCAAACACATATTTCAGTTTTTCAGAGAAGTTGCCCTTATGCTATTTATAAACCCAGGACAAGCAGGAAATGCTCTAAAAGATTAAAATAAATAGGTAGATATATAATGGGATTTTTTTGTCTTGTCATTAAAATTGGAGGGGGTCTGGTGGGAGTTGCAGAGGTTTTTTTCAAACCTATTTGTGAAACCACTGTCACAATCCTGGACTTACTCCTCTGCCCTCCAGAACGATGCCCTACACCAAGCTCCACAGCGCCCTTGGCAGGTGGCATTTCCATCTGAACCACTCAAGCTGGGTGCTCACTGGCCCTTGCAGGGCCTCAGGATGTGCCCCAGGCAACAGTGGCCCTCACCATGCACATTGTCTGTGGCTTTAGAAATGCAAATTCAGCAGTGCACAAATGGAAACGAAGATGTAAAACTCCTTGTGTGCCCAAGTTTCCTAATGCTATAAAACAATAAATAAGTACAATAACCATACATGAGTACATTAGCTGCACTTTGAGTTTGTCATTCGGGGCCTGTATTACCCACAAGTTCTGTTTGGATTTTATTTACCTTCAAATCCCTTTTTGATTTAAATAGGAAACAGAGACAGCTACCATCTCCCAAGGCTCCTGGCTCTCCCCAGGTTTGCCGCTGTGTTCAGCAGGCTGGAGAACCTCCTGTTCCGAGGTTAATTTGGGCTTCACCAGGTGGAAACAGGTCACAGTGACACGCAGCTCTAGAGCTGTCCAGCTTCACGCACACTAATTCCACGAACTGCCTGTGTTATTCCAGCCCTGTTTTGCCTCTCTCACTGCGGAGTGTCATAACATAACTGAGCAGTACACAACAAATTCCGCAGCTACAGGGCCAAACAATTGTGAGGATTTCGCAACGCAGATGCTTGCCCAAAATTGACGTGAGTCGATGGACACAGGAACGTCAGTTCTGTCCCAGTAAAAAAGTGATGAAAGGTACATCTGGAGGGCCTGGTGCTGGCTCCCTGTCACAGGAATGCCACACTCCCCTTGGCTGGGACCGTGATAAGCACAGCTATGTTTAGTAGCTCAGCAGGAGCTGCGTGTCAGAACAGCCAAAGCTGCCGTCTGACACATGGGGTGTCCTGTCAGCACAAAGTGCTTTAACCTTCAGTTAAACATACTGTTAAATCCAGGTAATCTCCAGAAATTGGGGAGGAAGGGGGAGGTTAAAAATTACTGGGAATCATTTTGAGGGAGTCAAGGCACACAGATCTCACTGTAGGGCTTTGGTAATAAGAAACTGAGTATGTGCTTTTGCTGATGTTGCTACAAAGTCCTGTGGGACTTACAGCTTCCAGTTGTGGGAAATAAACTTATCAGGACAGAGAATCCTGGAAACCAAACTTAAAAAACAAGACAGACACACTAGCTTTCTCTACAGCAAAGCTGTCCTAGAAAAGTCAATTCTGCACTGATATTTTCAGAAATACAAAGCCGTTTGGAACAAAAGCATACCGAGATATCCAGTGAAACACATTTTCTTAAAAGCTGCAAGCACAGGCAGGAAAGCATAACTGGGATATGCTATTATAGCCCAGGGTGATTTGCACTCAGAAGTGTTCATACCTCTAGATGTGTCAGTTATTTATAGTTTATTATCACTGTCAGTAACTTGCAAAAGAAATTATATATATACCACACAAATATATATCAACAACAGGTACTAAGAGAAAAGATTAAAAAAAAAACTCTGCACTTCTTTCTTTTGTTGGTTAGAAGCAAGAGGTTCCAGAATGTTTTAAATCATATTTGGCCACTAAGTTCTATTTGACTTAGAGTTTTAAAAAGTTAATAGATTTAAATAAAAAAAAATTTTAATGATCTAGATTAATTTTCAGGGTGCCATGTTCTGATTTTCATAGAGGTTAGGTTTTTTTCCATTTGAAAAACTAAAAAAATATGAAGTGACCTGAAATCTTTTTCCTCCAGATTCTGTTTCCAAAGCTTTAGATTGAATGCAACAATGCATACAGTAGATTAAAGAAAAAAATCTGAAAAACTCTAGTTGCAATAAGTACCTTTTAAGTACGGGGAAGTATAAGAGAAGCCAAAGAGCTTTGGGATTTCTCCTAAGGGAGACAGTATATAAGCAAAAATAAGCAAAGGGACATTAGACTATTAGATTCCTGATATAATCTTTCTTTCTGTGGTTGAAAAACCAGAACACTGACAGATTATCTGGATTGCCACTGGTATGTGAATTAAAAAGTTTAATATTAAAAGCAAAATCCAGAATAAATCAACAGTAGTATCTGGTGATACTCAGAGGGAATCAAAGACTTCAAACTGAATCATGACTGGTAGAAAAGTTTTGCAGATGCAGGATAAAGATGGTCTCAACTATTCTCTGTCCTCCATTAACTTTCAAGAGAAAGATACACGCAAAGTTAGCAGAAAGGCTCACATCCAGATGCCAACCAGAGCTGCAGAACACAAATATTACGAGGAAAACATAACCCTCTCTCCACTGAAATACAATTACTGAGGAGCTATTAAAGTATAAAAGACAAACATCAAATTTTTTGAGAAATAAAAATCCCTGAGCTCAGGCTATAAATAAAGTCATATTTGGGTTACACACTGTGGCCAAGTAACAAGATTCATTATGCTGGAGTTCAGAGGCAAGTGGGGGGAAAAAAAAAAAAAGAGAGAAAAAGCCCATGTCTAGGAATTAACCACTGACCTGGAAGACAGCACTTTGATGATGATAATGCTCTTTTTACACTTGCATGCAGCATTAAGCACATAATTCATGAGGTTCAGGTGAGTTTTGGGTTAGAACAATGCCAGGAAAAGAGCAGAACACACTTACAGTAAGAGGTGATGCAATAAGGTGTGACCCAGGCATTTTTCACTAGAAGGGGGGAAAAGGTCACCAACAAAAGCAAATTTAAAATTTTATGATAGCAAAGCTACTCTACTCAAACGAGAAACTGCAAGATTTTACCCAAGAAGACAGCAGAGCTATGTGAGGTCAAAATCCCAGGCCTAGGCATCACATGATAATAAGGCCAAGGATATCTGATATACAATGAGCATTTATAGTTGAAGGCTGTGGGAGCCAGCAAGAAAGGTACAGAGCTAAAATAAACATCATTTTTAACAAAGGGCAAAGATCATCTTGCAGTTTAACTATTAAACTCCTTATTGTAGTGGACTAATCATATTTTGAGAAACTTGACCTCCCTACAGTGACTAGGATGCACATAGCAATAAGCAGACCTGGTTTTGCCCACTGTTTGTTCAGAAAGCTGTCTTTGGCTTCTGCTCAGTGGCCCAAGGAAGTCAAGACTATTATATTTACTATATCAGATGAGTTAATTAATAAGGCTAAATATAGATCACAGAATCAACTAGGCTGGAAAAGACCTCTGAGGTCATAAAGTCCGACCTTCAACCAAACACCACCATGTGAACCAGACTACGGCACTGAGTGCCACATCCAGTCTTTCCTTGAACACCTCCAGGGACAGCGACTTCACCACCTCCCTGGGCAGTCTGTTCAATGCTTAACAAACACTTGCTGTGAAGAAATTCCCCCTGATGTTCAACCTGAGCCTCTGCTAGTGCAGCTTGAGCCTACACCCTCTTGTCCTGGGAGAAGAGATCGAGCCCCTCCTAGTTACCACCTCATTTCAGTCAGTTGTGGAGTGATAAGGTCACCTCTGAGACCCCTTTTTTCCCAGGCTGAGTAGCCCTAGCTCCTTCAGCTGCTCCTCACAGGACTTACTCTTTATACAATTCACCAGCTCTGTTGCCCTTCTCTGGGGTCACTCCACCACCTCAATGTCTTTCCCAGCACTGAGGTCAGGCTGACAAGCCTGTGGTTCTTCAAGCCCTTCTTGCAGATAGGCTTCACACTGGTCAGCCTCCAGTTCTCTGGGGCCTCCCTAGTTAGCCAAGACAGATAATAAACAACTGAAAGTGGCTTGGTAAGCTCTTGCACCAGCTCCGTCAGTACCTCTGGATGAATCCCATCTGTTTCCATAAGCCTGTGAGTGCCTAAATGGGACATCAGGTCACTTCTTCCTCCTGGATTTCAGGAGGTCTCTTCTGCTCCCTTTCCACCAGCTCAGGGGTCTATTTGTGCTAGAGGTGATGCCTTAATATTTTTATATATTCCTAGATTTTAATATAGCTGTATAATTTCTCCTACTTAAGGTAGCAGATGAGAGTTCCTAAACCTCTTTCTCACAGTTTGTGCCACAGTCTTGAAATTCTGTTTAACGTTCTTTTCAAGTAAAAATACTCTAGCAAGGATGTCTTATTTGGGACACGTGCATCTGGAAGATACCGTGTCGCGAAAGTAAGATAGAAGGTCCCAAACCCTCAGAGAGGCAACAGAGGCAAAAAAGGCACCAAGTACCCCAGCCTTACTCTCATCCTTGGTTACAATGTTCCCCTCTGCATCTGACAAAAAGATGGAGATTTTATTTGGTCCTACTTTTGCTGTTAATGTATTTTCAAAAACACTTTTTATTATCTTCCACTGTGGTTTTGATGTTGGAAAATGTTCAACACAGTACTAAAGGAAGTTGCAAGGATATATGGCAGCTACTCCTAAATCAAGTTTGCATAGGGAGAGCTTTCCATTTTGGAACAGTAACGAAACAGCTCCAGTATTACGACAACTCACAGGTGTAAGAAAGGTTTGGGGTGTGCTCCTGTGGAGCTACAGAAGGAGGACACTTCTGGAGCAAAGAGTCTAGCAGTGATAGAAACTATCTGGACGGGGAGACGCACGTTTGAAACACACCACGTTTGTGAAGTCCATTTTCTTACTAACTTCAATGCTGACAAGTTCCACCCAGCTCCAACAGTGTCTTTGCCTCAAAAATATTTCCACTGAGATTTTAAAATAAATGCAGGCTCTGTATTCTGATGCATGGAATTTGCCAAGAGTGCTTTAGCAAAGAAACCCACAATGTTGCTGCATGACAATTAAATTTAAAAAAAGAAGGGGAAAAAAAAAAAAAAGCAAAAAACAAAGACGGGGTAAGAAGCATGGCAGAGCCAAGTGTTGATCCACTTCTTCAACTTCAGTTTCTGCATTTTTCCCACTGAAACCGAAGAGGACCAGAACTCAACCATTTGACTTCTGAACAATCTGCCTTAAGATTGCCATCACTCCCCTCTCAATTTTGGCACAGATTATAAACATCTCTCAAATCAGCACCAGATACTTCCCTTAAATCACAAATACATTAACTTCTTGAGAGTAGTACACTCTCCCCCAAAGCCCTGAGTTTACTTTGTTCCTTTTTAATTTTCCCTTAATCTTTTTCTTTCATGCTCCCAAACCAACAGGCTGAGTTGTCCCCATGGGCTATTGATGGCATTAAAGTGGACTGCTCAGCAGCTGTGCCCCACTGCCTGCCCTATCGATCAGCTTCTCACATGGCTCTTAATAGGTTTATTGATATTTTGGGTTCATTTTGTTCTGATTTTTGTCAATCTTCACAGTCAGGTTCCATTTTGCTTGAGGAATTGTAAGCAATTAGTCCAGCTCTTAAAAGCCATGTTCTTTTATTAACAATCTATCCAGTGGCTTTATCTACATGGCTTCTTTTCCTTTTCTACTGTTTCTTTGTTTTTAGGTTTGTGGGGGTTTTTTTTTGGTTCTTGGTTTGGTTTTGTTCGTGTATCAACACAGGACCTGTTTTCTGAATGCAGCTTGTTACCAAGCAGTTTATCTCCAACTAGTTGTTGTTCTTTCTGTGGATCTCAGTCCACCATTGTTGCTTGACCCTGTCTTAACACTATTTTTCTGTTTGTAGTACATTTAATATCCATGAATTTTGAAATGCTTTACTGACATTAAGTGGCATAGGATTAGTGTTGTCACAAGGAAATGGTGCTTTAATTCAGCCAAAGATTAGTTTATTTGCCTTTAAGAAGAAGAGATAGCAAACAAATGTATTTATGTCTCAACTCTTACTCATTTAAAAGTCTTACTGAAGAGTAGAAAACAGATCCAATAAAAATATTTGCCCCTAGGATTTCAGAGATTATGGAAATTGTACAGCCTCTGGAACCTCAGTATAAGCCCAGAGTACTAAATGGGTTTACCGATCACTGATAAATATTAAGGCATCAAGAGTTTCCAAGTTTCTCATATGTTGAATATTTCCATTGATTTTGTGTAATTTCAAAAGATTGACTGTTCAGATGGTACCCTATTGGGTCTGATCGGAAAGAATTAAGATAAAAGTTATCTCAAAGTTTGTTTTCTCAATATAGGAATCAACCTCATTTAAAAAAATCTTATTTTATTTTCTTGATCTTTTCCCAGGATGCTACATCATGTACCATATTGCTTTTTATTTTCCATACTAAACATTCTGTTTAGTTTTATGAGAGTATACCTACTGTTCATTTACAAATTTACGGTAATGAGGCGCCTTGAAATATCAATGTTTTTAAATCAGTATGTCGCCTGTAGACTAAAGCAAAACAAAACTAACTTCACCCTTCTATTCTATTAAATTAAATATAATACTTCAGATTCACTCAAGGCACCGGGGAAACCAGAACAATGCACTATCAATGCGTGACTAAGGCATAAGAGTAATTTTCTCATGTTCTTAATGCAATCTGTGATCAAATCTAATGTACAACTAACAAATAATAACATGCCTCATTGTCGGCTTGGTTAAAAATTCTCTTGGTACTTCACAGACAAGTTCATTGTGAAAAGGAAGGCCTTATTTTCTTACAGAAGAGCAAAAATTTCCATGTAGCTTGTAATTATGAGTACTGATAGAGAACAATCCCTCCTGAAGTTACTGAAAACTTTGCATCTGACTTGGTCAGAGCTTCACCATAGTATCTGCAACTTTTAAGGGTCTGAGAAAGAGCCAAGAATTCCTGATTTATGAAGGAAACTGAAGGCTTTACATTTTGTGCCATAAAGTCCTTAAATACATTTTTTAAAGTCCTACATTTAAACAAGCTGATAAATCAGGGAAAGCATCAGCCTTTAGAAGAGCACCCAGAGGCTTTTGAGTGAAAATAAGAGTTTTTCAACTGCCTATGTACTCATTCCCTCAGTAGGAATTAATGCTAGGGTTTTTCTTACGCTGAATTGCACCACAACAAACAAATCAGAGACTTAGTAATGTCAACAGTTTTTGTGTGTTCACTTTCAATCTTACAGATTTTACAAATACAACTTCTTTCAAGTGTTTCTGTACATAATCATATTCTTTCACTATCATCCTCTGAGTTTCATTGACAACCCTTCATCTGTTTTTAAAGTAAACAAATTCTTCAGCACAGGCACTGCTCAACATCTGGCATAATGAAACCTTAATGGTAAGTGAGGCCCCTGGACTCTCCTTCAAAACAAATTAAAATATATTTGAGAAAATAACATTTTTCAGGTGTTTCTCAAATAATAAAGGACAGTAATTCAATTTGCTTAAAGTAACATACATCTTTCTGAAAAATAGTTCCATCTTTAATTATATTTATACATTGAGTTGCTTCAATTTTTAGCTGAGTTGAAACCAAGACTGTGTCTGCCTTTTGTTTACACAGGAGGATTAGAACAGAAGGATAAATGAGGGGTTCTTGGCTGGCTGAGGATTATAGAAATAACAGAAAGACCTCATAAAAACAGATAGCATCCTGCTTCAGATTTGCAGCTCCAAAATGCTAAAGTTTGGCAGGCACACACTGCGGTTAAAGCTTCCTTATTTGGGAAGAAAAGAGCAGTAATACTAAAAAGGTTGAGAGAGAGAAGCAGTGTTCTCTGAAAAGACTTAAATTCAGATAAGCTAAAGCAGGCATAGATCAACTGGGCAAGCATCAAACTGATGGTCTGATAACCACTACTTCCAATGAAAGAGTTTGGACTCCCTGAAATGTGTTTCCAGGCAGTTTTTGTCAGACAGCAGTATTTAATATCTGACCACAGAGTGTTCCAGCTTCCTTCCCCTTTGAGCCCTGGGAGGTTATGGCTCCACACCAGCAGGGAATCAGAGAACCTCCCGTTCCATTTGCTCAGCAGCATCTCACTCAGAAGCCAAGAAGGAGGCAGTGCCAGCTGCTGGTTAATAAGCAGATGCACTTTTCTGGAAATCTCCAGGCTCTAAAACACACCAAATAAGCACAGAGTAAAAGTCAGTGTTCAGTCTGTGTCATGCTGGAAAGCTAAGTGCCATGGGCAAGGGTGGAGAGGACTGCTGGAGGGCATCTAAACCAACCTCCCTGGCTCAAGCAGGGTCCCCACAGAGCACTTACTCAAGACCATGTCTAGACAGCTTCTGAAAATCTCCAGAGAAGGAGAATCCTATCATTTAATAAAATCACATCCTCAGAGAAATGACAGGATTTTAAAAGGCCTCCAAAAAGTCATCCAGGCTGTTTCTTTGCCATGACTACACCATGAATAGCATCAGATATACCTCTGTCTTTCCTAATCAACAGTTGCTTAATCTGTTTTCAGACACCTTTCTCATGACAGACAGTCTGCATGGGTGTCTGCTCCAGTGATTCACCATATTGTCAGGTTTCCTAAAAATCAAATCCAAGCCAACTTCGCTGCAGTTTCAACCCACAGAACCTACTGCTCTCTTATCACATGAAAATATAGGGAAGTCACTACCTGTCATTGTCTTTTAATAGACAATGACTACACTGATGACCCCATTATTCTCTAGACTAAGCAGTTGACTTTGACAATCTTCTTTTGTAGTTCGTTTTTTCTAGACTTGTGACTGTTTTTGTTGCTCTCACATGGAACCCTCCAAGGGGCCCACTTCTGCCTGAGTTGCAAACCCCCAAACTTGACATGCTATTCTAGTCAGGATGATACCACGCTTAGCACAGCTGGGATACCTCTCCTGTCATGCACAGCCAACTCTTGCTCTGATTGCCCAGTGGGAAAAGTCCCTATTTGCAACAAGAGTTGCAACAAAATACTACTAATACAAACCAGTCATTTTCAGACAAAAGAACAGCACAGAACTCAGACACAGTTATTTGTATACAAACATACAGGTGCTGCATTGTCACACCAAGGGACACCTGTAGTAAAAATCTTCACTTTTCCGACCCAAGCTTTCCCAAAACTCACAAGCCACATGTATTAGCCAGCTGCAAGGATCCCCCATGGGATCTGATCCAACCTATTCCAGTAGTGGCTCAAATACCGTAAAAAGTACTTGGCATTAAAACAAAGACAAGACTTGCTTGTATATGGAGGCCAACATCTTGAGGCACAACACATCCTCTATATAATCATGTACTTATGATTAGAACTTCTGGGGATCAACTCAACATTCTGCATTTGGAATACCTGTGTTCCAGGTGGATTTTGTAAAATTCTTATCAGATGATATAAAATACAAACCAAGTACATAATTTCTAGTAAAAACTTATTGATCATTAAAACCCAAACTCCAGTGGAAATTAAAGATATTCCTGTGAATATGTCCCCACTGCAAATATTTCTGTAGCTGGCATGAGAGTCATAGAAATTAGGAAGCTTAGAGAAACAGATGGTGAATCATAGGCAGACTATATCCTGTTGTGCTCAAGAGGATCTACAGAGATGCCAACTCCTTCCAAATCTCAGATACATTGCAAAATGTGGCACCTTGACAGTCTAACCCTCAGCTTCTTATCTCCACATCTGCCTATTGTAGCCCCACTTATCTCTTGTTTGATGTCTTCAGGAGATACAGGGAGGCTGAAGAGGATCAGCAAAGCTCTGGAAAAGCTCTGAAGCTGAGAGACTGGGTAAGGCAGACTGGATTCTTGTAGCAGATTATCCCTGTAGGTTTGGCTGCTGGGACCAGTTTGTACACAAAACATGACCAGGAGTGACCATGTTCTATATTCACACAACACTCAAGGAAAACTAGAACTTAAAGGCCGACCTCCTGTAAAGGAAAGTACAATATGGAGTGTCCCTTTTGGAGTTCACAGTCCTTTTGATTAAGCTGGTGCCATTGGTAGAAAGAAGAGACAGTTTAATCTGCCCCTAAATTCTAGATAATTCAAACTGTAGTTTTGGTTCAGAAAGAAACAAAAAACAAAAAGCAAAACAACAAAGCAAACAAACAAAAAACCCAAACAAAAGAAACAAACAAAAATAAAACACTAAAAAAACCAAACCCTCTAAGTGTTATTGTAGAAAACTGCAGCAACAGAAATGTGGAACAGATTTTCTCCAGTGTTTTTAATACAGCTAACCTTTTCTCTCGTTAAAATGGTAAGCATGTGTCGTATACACAGAGACACAGACATATGTGTAGGAATTTTTATAGGTAACTTGAAGGAAAAAAGAAACACATAGCTCCCTAATTGTTTTCAAAAGCCACAAACAATCCTAGATTTCTTTTTAAGCAGATCTGACTAAATGTCTTTACAAGGTCAAAGTTCAGTTGGGTACCCTTGAGCTAATTTACTGTGTTGTAAAACTTGAGATCAAAAAGTATTTAGAATGATAAAAGCAGAAGACTAGAAAGAAGAGTAAGGGTTACAGCTCATGATAAAGGATAGAGTAATGCATCAAATGAAAGAGTTCAGCTTCCAAAGAGCCTGGAAGCAATTATTAAAGCTGAAGAACGTGGTTTTAATGAATGTGGAACATTATTACATGTCAAAAAGATTCAAGTCCATGATTTAAGGATATTAATTAAATCAATCATTTGATTAGAAGTGCTCTAAGCAAAATCCTAAGTAGGAGATATTTGAGAAAAGCAAATGTAGAACCTGTAGATTAAAATGAAAGAAAAAAAAAAAAAAGGAATTTTCACTGTGAAAAGTCCTTACTAACAAATAAAGCAGTAGAGGTCTGGAGAAGCTCCCAGCAGTGAGTTACATCATTTATTGCAAAGCTTGACTAAATTTCAAATGGACTTGGAGTGCAGAATGTTCTTTGTATAGCTCTAGCAAGCCAATGGTGGGCTCCAAATAAAAGGAAAGGACTCATCATTTACCATCCCTTCTGCAGCCTTCTTTTCATTACAACAAAAGGCTGTTTCAATTAGAGCTGTGCAGATTCTCTGTGCTGAGTTTGGTTCAGAGTGTTTTTATGCAATGCCAGCATCTCCAGGGATAAGTCTCCCCACAGGCCAAGCTGTCCCAGTGCTGGGACTGACAGTTGTTTGGGTCAAGCTCTGCTTGCTGTCTCCTCTGAGCTCTCTTGAGAGTACTAGCTCTAAACGAGGGGTCTGATCCGGCCTCTTCCCAGGGAGTTAAACTCTGCTGCCTCCCACCCTCTGGACTGCAACTTGATGTTGAGGCAGTGCACCTGAAAGGCAACCCCTTGGCAGCTCTTCTTGCTCCTCTCCCAGTGGGGCCCTGCAGTTCCACTGCCTGTGTTTGGGTCCACACACTCGTGCTCCACCTCCTCCTTTTCCAGCCTCACTAATTGCAGAGACCCATATACAATTGTTACCCCTTCAAGGTGTTTCTTAATAGAAAAGTTAAAGGGATTCTAAGAGCTGTTCCTATAGACTGATGTATCTGGTCTGTTTAGGAGAGCATATATAACACACCAGAGATTTGTGCACCTAATGGTATCTCCTACAGCACTGACAAGGCAGCTGACTCAGGGATGCAAAGGGTTGGAAGGAGTCTTATAGTCAAACTGGAAGCAAATATGTACAGATTCAAAGCTGTAACACTGTGCGTTGTTAGCAATCATCTTTCCTCTTCAATCCCTCTTGTCTCAGCCTCTCAGCTAAGGTGTGACATTACTAATATATTGCATTTCCTAACAGCCAGAAAGTACAAAATTCTTACAACAAATTGATTTGATGTCTGGGTCACATTTACAATGGAGTACAGTATTCTGTGGCTGATTGGTAAAATAGAAATATCATCCAGCTTAGCCTGCAAAAGCTTGTAAATAGCTAAGTACTCAGAGAACAATAACATAGTAATTCTGCCATTACTGCTAAAATAAAATTAACAAAAGCTGAAAGATATGCATGAGACAGCAAGCTCATAGCTCTTGGGCAGGCACTGACCATTACTGTTCTAAACTGTGAATAACAGGGGGATCTCTAGTATTTCTTAAAAAAAAAAAAAAAAAAACCAAACTATTTTGCTCTAAGTACATTGGTCTGCAAATAAAACAATTTGAAGTATTTTGATGTGCCTATTAGATTATGTCAGGCTCTGACAGCTGATGCTAATAGGCTGCAAGAGCCAGCATTGTTTACATTTTTGTATATAACATCCTTTCCACTAAACCCAAACTTTCTTCACTTTCTATTGTTAACAAGTTAAAGTATTTAGCAAACTTTGGCCCAGCACCAAAGCCCAAACCTCTGCACTCTAAGGTACATTCTGTTGTATAACACTACTGAGACTACTTTTTTTTTCCATTTATTTTGGGATATCATAGCCTAGTCCTATATTTAGGCTAAATCTTTCAGTCATAAAGCTTCCTCTGACCTTTGCCTGAGAGTGTCCAACATTATTTTTATTAAGCAATTGAAATTGTTTGCAAAGAATGCATTGAAGGCACTCTTCTGGAAACGAGTGTAGATACAGATATATGCTAGTTTATCCTTCGTATTTGCTTGGCTTTGGTTTCAGCAGGCATGATGGGAACTGTGGGGCTCATTCAGTGTGCATTAGCTGGAAGTGGGATATGTTTTGGACATCAAATGGGAAATCTGCACGGACCACTTTCCTCAGCAAACCTTCCTGTTTGCCTCAGTACTATATCCCCAACCAGAACTAGGAGGTTAGAAACAAAAGGGGCCCATTGCAGGGCACAAGGACAGAGAAAACATGTTACTGTTAACAAAAGAAGTGATTAAAATGAGAAAGGAACAACATGTTTACAAACTGAATGACAACACAAACCTTGCAAAATGCTGCAGCCAAACTAATAAATAGATATCCTGAACCTTAAAGAAAAACAGTCATTAAAACATCCAGGGAAATTATTTATGTCAGAGTTTTGCAAGGGAAAATAATTCTGAAGAAAGGGAGCTGAACTGGAAGTGAAGAGTTTAAGAAAGACACTTAAATTTGCTTGATCCCAACTCTCCTCAATTATATTCATAATTGAAAGAGAATCACAATCTATACTCCCCTAAACTAAAGACAACTGAAAGCAGCCCATTTCTTCCTCTCTGGAAAATGGCCAAGTCTTTCCCTTAAAAAGAGTAAAGACATTTAGGAAAAGACAGTTTACTTGCACCAAAGTCCTAATTGAAAGAACATGGCATGACCTGAAGCAAAATGTTAATTGAAACCACTCCCCATTTCTTTTACAAGCAAAGTCCTTTTGTCTGACTTTTATAGATTAATTTGACACACTCCCCTTGCCTGGAAAGTTCTGGGGTTTTGTTGTTTATACTGTACAAAGCATGAAATTATTGTCCTTAATGCTTTGTTCTTTCAAACTGCATGAAACTTTGCAGCATTTTGAAACATATTTGTTAGATGATGAAGGCCAGAGCTGACACATGAAAAACATATGGGTCTGTCCTTTCACACGCACAAACCCCTCCCCAGTACACATGAAAATTAGTGTTGTAGTGGTTAATTGAATTTTTTGGTCCTCAAAGCACCTATACCATCAATTAATACAACACACTTCCATGTTTCTGGGGGAAAATCAGATGCAGAAGCAGTACCGGTACAAGCCCCTCCATCATCATCATCCAATACAAACACATTAATTGCACCCCCAAGAAAGCTCACTTTACACTGCAAGGCTTTAAAGAAAATTCTCTCTAAATTTACTTTTTTAACATTATTTCTTTCTCTCTTAGGCTCTATAACCTCTTTTCTCTCCTTTTCACTTAAAAAGTGGGAGTTTCCTACCCCAATTAGCAACACTAAAAACGAAATCCATTCCAATCCTGTATTCTACTAAATTCTCAGGTTCTTACAGAATTTTACCATTGTTTAGAGCACAAAATGTTATCCCTTTATTTTCTGCCATCCATAAATCTTTCCTGTGTATAATTTCAAGAGCACTTTCAAACAACTCAGCAATAAAATCATCCAAATTGTCTAAAGTGTAAAGAGATTTTTTTTTCCTTCAAGGGCACCAATTTAGCTAGATTTGGGCAGACCCTTTTATACTCAGTAGAACTTCTATTGCTTTTTAATATACTGCCCACCAAAACAAACACAAGCTGAAAAGACCAGCAGATTAAAGAATGAAACCTAATTTTTCAGAAATATAACAACACCAACAAATAAAAAAAGCTGAAGAATATCTGAGAAGAATGGACTATGTTCTTACACAACCTTATTAGATTTACTGAGCTATTGAAGAAGTTTATAAATATAAATTACATACCATAGAGAAAAAAAACCCAAATGGCTGAAGAAAGAGGTTGCACCATGTTACTTCTCCTCCTGCAGGAGGGGAATTACAAATAAAGAGCTCCTCCCGTGGTGCATCCTGGTCCCAGGTGACTGCAGTTACCTCCCAGCAGTACCTCAGCTGAGCTGGGCACTGCAGCAGTGTAAATAAGAATGGAGTAGGAAATAAAACGATCTTATGTGGAGAAAAAAGAAAAGACGGGGATTAGGGCAAGATGAAGGGATTGCTATGTAGGAAAACCTTTGCTTGGAAATTTAGCTAACGGCTTATCTTTAAAACACTTGTGTTTGCTTGAATAGCTTTTAAATAACTAAAAGCTATAAAATCCTTATCATGCTTGCCTTGCTGGGCTGAAAATTGCACTACTTTGCATATTTTGAATAAAATTACATTGTTATCTCTGGGGAATTAATTTCTGTGATGTAATCTAAGTAAGTGAAAGTGGAGAAAATAACAAGCCCTTGTGTATGTTTTGTCACACCAGTCACTGTGAATTCTGGTTCATCTGCAGGTTACAGCCAAAAAGAATCCAAGGTAAAACGTTTTCTTAGTCTATCTCCTGTTTTAAATTTCAGCTCAGAAAAATGAACAGAAGTTTAGTTGAACACGTCCCTCATAATTTCTTCCTTTGTAACAATTCCAAATCAAATAGCATTCTAAAGTGCAGCTATGTAAGCAAATAGTTGAGATATACTTTAAAACTGGCAACAGTTTTGAGCGTACAAATTATATAAGGAAATTAAAAATTAAGAGAGAGACACGAAAATTTGTAAGGTTGTTTTTTTCTCTTCAGACTGAATAATTTCCAAGACCTAAGTAGAACTCATTGATTTCAGGTGGTCCTTCCTAAAGTATTCTATATACAGTTTAATTAAGAAGGGACCATTAATCTGGTTAAATTATGCTTTATCTTAGGCAAAATTTTGGAGGTCTAATTTTTGGGTATAAGTAATATACAGAACATCTGTTGTAGTCATAAGAGAAACATTTCACCGGAATCTCTGGTAAGTCTAATTGGGTTTTGCCCAGAGTGATGGTAACTTTTAGGAAAGTACTTTTTATGTCAGTGATTTTACTTGGGGTGACCAAAAATAGTGAGAGTTCCTGCTCAGGACACCTTCTGTCATTTTACATCCTTGGAAGCAAAAGATATACTGAAAATAGGACCCCTACCACTCTGCTTGTGGCTGAACTTCATCTGTATTTCACTGCATGAACTACTGCAACATCTTTTTCCCTGCACCATCATTCACAATATGTAGCACCAGAGCAGCTCTCGGTCTGTCTGCCCAGTTTTTTCTTTACAAGGAAAGAGAGCTGGAAGAACAACCTTCTGTTCTTGGCTTGCAGTTGATCTCCTTCTCCCTCATACCACATTGCCAAGAAGTAAAATCATAATGAGAAAGTATAAAGATTAAAATTATTTAAAAATTAGATAGTCATAAAAAATATCGAGTAAGTACAAATTACTTCTGAAACTCTTGGTTCCCATCTAACAGCAAATTACAACAGTCTTTTTACAAAACAAATCTGTAAATTGTATGATTTTACCATAATTTATTGCAACTAATAATTTCTAAAATTTTTTGTTGTTGTTCTGAAGCTGTGAAATGTCTGAAAAAATACTTTAATTTTAAGAAAGAAAACATACTATGTAAAATTTAAGAGTTAATGTATCTTTTGCAGGCATGACTTAACATAATATGACATGGGGTGATTTATATGCTATATGAAGGTTATAGAGAAGAATAAACAAACAATCCAACCAGTTACACCAGCAAATGTAAGTGTTCAACAGAGAAATGACAGACTGTACAGGAAGGTAACCCAGGGGTCAGCAAACAGCTTCCTGAAAGACCTTTAAATCTTGTTACATATCTCAGCTGAACTCTGTCTGGAGCTTGGGAAACTTTAACATGATATTCTCTTCTTCTTCCTAAAGCCCCTGAACATTGACACTGTGCAAGAACAAAAGGATCCTGGCTCCAAAAAAAATGCCATCTGTGACATCTCAGGGGTATATAAGTGGCCGTACTAATTCAGATCAAGAGTCCACCTCACCCAATATAATCTCTCAGCCTCCAAGCAGAAACCATTTAGGACATTTCCTGATCTTCCTGTGGTTTGCCTTCTTGGTTACCCCAATAAGTATCTCTTCCAACTACCTGTTCAGTTTCCCTTTAAGTCTGTGTTGTGGAAGTAAAAGGGACACAATTTTTGATGAGGAGTCCCATGGGTCTGCAAGCTGCTTGCTTGATCCAGTCAAGCATTTGTACAGAGAACAGAAATCTGTTTAATGTGGGGTTCAACAGAGCACCTGGTCTCTAGGGCTGACGGCCAACAAACTGACAAGAGTGTCTTTACCTTCACCTAATAAATATCAATGACTTAAAAATCTCTTCCTTCTTTCATGCTGTAATTGTCCCCTTCCAATTGTGCCCTTCTACCCATTTACTCTGTTGTGACACCATACCTTTAAACCCAACAAAAAATTAATCCAGCCCATCCTCTTCACTCCAGTCACAAAGTCACTTAAAGATTCACTTTTGTCTTCAATCGTTAAGGTTGCTTTTTTTTTTTCTTCTTTCCTCCAAATCCCACATTTGGATCACTTCCAAATCCCTATGTTTTTTTCCTCCAAAAAGCTGCAGACCTCTACCCTGTATCGCTGTAAGTAAAACTTCATCTCCGAAGTGCCATGAATATCCAGCCTCGCTGACACAAACTCATCTCATCTGCCTTCCTTAACATCAGTGCTGCTTGGTCCAGCATGAATAAAATAGAACCACAGAGATGCTAGGGAGGGAGAACAGAGAAACCACAGGGGCCACAGGGAGATGTGGAGGTCAAACATAAGGACAAATCCTATTCGCCCCAGATTCCAGGGGCCAGCACAGATTGATTCTCTGGGGACTGTTGCTGCCAAACTCCCATAGAGAACACCTAGTAGGAGATTTTTTGAGGCTTGTGAGACAACCAGAGTTAAGCAGATTCCTGAGCCCAGGCTCTCCAGCTTCTCAAAAAGATGGCTGTAAGATTTGTTTTCACCATTGGGTGGACTGTGTTTTGCTTTAAATTCGTTCTTTGTCTACTGAAACTTTCCCCCAAAAAATTGACCTAAGGCTGATGGTAGCCACGGAGAATTCAAATCCAAAATTTTCAAGCTATACACTACTATAAAAAAATCATTAACTATCATACAATATCATAAAGAGATGTGTTAGGTAACTTTGATGACAGCCACCTTTGCCCATTTTCACCTATAACAAATTTTAACAGTAAAATTTTTGTTTTCTCTGCAAAGGACCACCTTGTGTTGTGTGACATTCCACAAATGATTCATGCAGGCACTTCCATGCAAGCCAAGGTTTCAATGCAAATCTTTTCTGATCTCCTACTGCTAAACAGTTTATAAATTAAACTAAAATCGGCAACTTTATTGTAAGTACATTTTTAACCGAGCCTCACTGGTTGCACTCAGTTACTGAGAGCTCATAGAATCACACAATGTTTTGGGCTGAAAGTGACCTTTAAAGATCATCCAGTCCACTCCCCCTGCTATGTGCAGGGTCATCTTTAACTAGACCAGGTTGTTCAGAATGCTATCCAACCTGACCTTGAATGTTTCCAGGGATGGGGTATCTACCACCCCTCTGGGCAACACATGCAGTTGTTTCACCACACTCATTGTAAAAAATTTCTTCCTTATATCCTTATAAAAGCCTTAATCCTCTAGTTTAAAACTACACCCTTTGTCCTATCACAACAGACCCTGCTAAACAGTTGTCCCCATCTTTCTTACAAGCCTCCTTTAAGTGTTGAAAGGCAACAAGGTCTCCCTGGAGCTTTCTCTTCCCCAGTCTGAACCAACCCAACTCTCTCAGCCTGTCTTCATAGGAGAGGTGGCCATCCTTCTCACCCACTCCAACAGGTCCATGTCCTTCCTGTGTTGGGGACCCCAGAGCTGGATGCAGGAATCCAGGTGGGGTCTCACCAGAGCAGAGCAGAGGGGCAGAATCACCTCCCTCACCCTGCTGGGCACACTGCTTTGGATGCAGCCTGGGACATGATTAGCTTTCTGGGCTGTGAGTGCAGATTGCTGGGACGAGTCCAGCCCATCATCCACCACCACCCCCAAGTCCTTCTTGGCAGGGCTGCTCTCAATGCTTTCATCCCCCAGCCTGTGTTGATACCAGTGTTTCCCCAACCCAGGTGCAGCAGCTTGCACTTGGCCTTGTTAAACTACATGAGATTCCCATGGGCCCATTTCTTGGGCTTGTCCAGGTCCCTCCGGATGCCATCCCATCCTTCAGGTGTGTCAACAGCACCACTCAGCTTGGTGGCATCTGTAAACTTGCTGAGAGGGCATTTGATCCCTTGGTCTATGTCATTAAGGAAGATATTAAATAGCATTGATCTCAAGAGACACCTGAGAGACACGACTTGTCATTGATGTTCATCCAGCCTGTGAGCCTTTGATGCTCTGGATGCAACAATCCAACCAATTCCTCATCCACAAAACAGTTCATCCACCAGTCCTCAGAACATTATAGTTCAGTAAGATCTGGTTTCTTCCAACTCCCATAGGGAAACATGAACTCAAGAAATTTTAGACATTAAAAGAATATTTAAAGGTACTTTGTTTTGGTTTTTTTCCTCTCTTTGCAACAGACTCAGAGGTCATGAAGGAATTCTCTTGGACACTGAGTATAATTATAAATAATCATTCCTTTCTTTCTCCTTGAAGCACTGTATGTTGACTTCTCTTCATTTTAAGGTAGTTGGCTGACACAACTCAAATTTAATTACTCTTTCTGCCTGATAAACTCCAGTCTGTAAGCAAATATGTCTCATTTTTAAGTTTGGCTAGACAGCAGCAGTGTAATAAAGACCTTTCCACCCCTGGTGCAGCCTGTAGCTTTTGAAATCTTCCCTAGACGACAAAACTATCTCCGCTAACATAGAATTTTCTCATAACAACCTTATTAAATAAAAACCTAATTCCTATAAAACCTGTAAACTAATAAACTGATTACCAATTATAATGAATTCTCCTGTCAGAATTACTTGACATGCGACCAGAGCAGGTAAACAGCAATGTTGATGGTGACTCTCAAAAGAAGGTTTACTAGGCAAGGATGGGAATTGTCACAGCCATTCTAAATACATTGTTGTTTTTCTCCAATTGGGTAAAAATTTCAAATGTCCAAGTGGTTGGAGTAGTTTAATTTGTATAATCACTGGATATAAACATCCAGACAGCAAATTCTGACAAGGTTGTTTGTGCTGTATAGATTCAAACCTTGGCTTACTCAGTACCACTTTCCTGCCCAGACTCAAAATAATACAGCAGTATTAAAGAAGAGCAGAATTCTTTTATTTTTTAATTCTGAATAGCATCTCCAAATGGGAATTTCTATACTCAAATTCACCTTGGATAGCCCTTAGCAATAAGCAAAATATAGAGCTTTGCTGTGTTGGGTAAGTCACTTTTAATGCAACTCAAACACACTCAGACTGCCTTCCAGAAGAGGAAGGCCAAGCAAAGACAAGGGGCACCTCTAGTCAGCCACATTTCAAAGCTGTGAGGAAGCAATTAAAATAGTCTGATCACAGGCTGCCAAAGGCCAAGCACTAACAGTTCCCCCCCCCCTTAGGAAAATATGCCAGAAGCAGCAGCTTTCTCAGACATGAGGCCAAAAGCAGCATTTGACACATAGACTCAGTCTGCAGGTGTCAGAGGGAGGAAAGTGTGAGAAAGACTTTATGCCCTATAAAACCAGCAACACAGCCATGCTTTTCCTTGCTGGAGTTTCAACCCATGAACCCCATGAACTGTTCATCTCTTTCTTGTTCAGACTGAGAGAGGTATGGGACAGGTTTCAAGCACATGCTAATTTCAGTTTCCTCCAGCACGTGCTAGAAAGGATCAGCATATCTTTATTAATATGGATTTAGAGTTAAAAAGCCAAAGTGGTAACATAAAAAAAAAAAAAAAGCAGCACGTAGATTTCACCTCCAATACAGAAAAAAAAGAATATAATTGACAAAAATATTTCAAATAAAAATCAGCAAACCCTTCACTTTAACTTCTCTGTTCAGCAGGGGTCAAGTTTTGAGCTGAACCTGTCTTCTACATCCCTTTTTCTTCTTAAGTGAGTGAATTCTGCTTCCACTTTTTCTAGGAAATTCTAAGCACGAGTGCAATGGGGTTGTATAAAGGATCCGTTTGTTCAGGTTTTGTTGCATCAGAGAGGTGTGGGCTACTGGCACTACAGCTTTCATGTACCATCATATTTAGCATAAATGCACCATGATCCTTACTGGGATACTACCAAGGAAGTTGCTGACACTGAGTGCAGTTATTACGATGTGCTTACAAGGAAAGATAAAACACTGATATTTAATTCCAATGCTTTGAATCAATACGTCCCCAAACCTGCTGTTTGACAACATCCAGGGTTCTCATTTAATTGGGGTTTTGTAATCTAACCTGAACATGTCAGAGAATTCTCCAGAAACATTCAAAAGAACTTATACACAGCCACATATAGAATTTGTCTTCATTACATCTTTAAAACAAAAAGAAATTGCACAATGCTTTTAATTGGTCAAGATTCAGCTCTGAGAGAGCACCATGGAAATGGAAGACGACAAGATAGAGTATATTTACATGAATCACATGAAATTAGGCTGTGTTGCAGCACATAGTGTACATGTACACATTGCATGTCAGTATGTCACATTTTTCTCAAGGTGACATTGGTGCTTATCGTGCCAAACTTGATACAAGTGACAAGCACTCTCAGATAAGAAACTTCTCTCCCTCCCATCACCTTGTCAGGCTGAGTGAAAGCAAACTCCAGCGTGTTTCTTCCTCAGGTGATGAGGTGGTTTTGGAGTCAGTAGAAGAGACAAAGTGGCTCTGCAGCAATGTGCCATCCACACCAGATGAACTAAGTCAAGGATGTCTTCCTTGGCCTGGTGAAGGCTCCAGCTCCCAGACCTCCCAGCCCCAGAACCTGGATATGAACTCTGGGTTTGAAGGTTTTTTGAGTGCAGTTCTCAGATTTTTTTGGGAACTGTAACTAGCACTTTGGTCAGGCTCACTGCTGCTTGTTTCCTCACTAGACAAGTAACTAACAGCTCTTTTTCACTCAGAGTATTCCCAAACCTAAAAGTGATCAGTGCTATCCTGGTGTTGGCTTTCCCTGCATTTGTCTCCTTAACGATATTACACTCACTGAGAAAAGCAGTAAACTCTAAAAGGGAAAACGCACTTTTTATACAATACCTGATCTATCTTAGATTTCAATTTGTCCACAGCAGAAGACTGGCATGTATCATGGACATGCTTACAGAGTGTCACAGAAGACAGGAAAGGAAAGCTATTGTAAAATAATCCAAAATACAATTGACTTTAAAAGATGTCTGAAGAGATGCTATTACCAGTCTTAGTTTCTTAATTTTACTCTACAGATACAAAACATTAAAGTCAAGCAAGGTGTCAAACCATGGACTCAAAGGAGATGCCAAATATTGTAGTGCCCACATTCTATATGGAATAGGAAAATTAATATTACCAAGTTTCACACTTTTTCTAAGTCTCTAAAAGCAGCTGAGGCTTAGATTTTCTGGTGAGATTGGATATATAAAAATCCATACAGTAGTGGATGGCAGAAACTTTTACTGATAAGCAATTCTGGTTACAGGGTTTTCATCTGTGGGACCAATTTGTAAATAAAAAGTTTTAAGAGTTATATTCTCTAACTTTTATGATAAAGTTCATTTGTGGTGGTCTTGTATTTGTGGCCCTAAACTATTTGAGAAATAAAACCTAAGGACACATAAGCAATGTAAATTTTTTCCATGATGAAAGATGAGCCACCTTTTTTTTTGTCAAGTAGATACATAGGCTCTTTTCTGATTTCTGTAGGTTCTGTAGGATTAGAAGTATTTTCTACTGATGATACTGGTAAAATACACACTGCCAAGGAAAACAATAGGGCTCACTCAGAAGCAGATACACTAATTATACTTCATGTTATCATAGACACAAAACAATCAAAGTGCAAAACAGGTCAATTGCTCCATATAGTTCTCATTCATTTTAAGTGAATATTTTCCAGAGTGTATATGTAAAAAAAGTCATCTCAAACTTCTAAATAGCTTTGTAGAGTCTCTTTAAAGACCCTGGCACATGTGTTTATCCTAATTCATTATGGGAGTTAATTATGATAATTAAATAAAGCTATTTTCTTCCTGAATAGATACACTGTCCTTCAGTGCCAGTGTTAACACCCTTTTATTGCATCTTGTTCTCTTGAATTCTAACACTGAGAGAAGATACTGATTAAAAAAATATTAAGCATGTGATTTTAAAAATAAGCTGTCCTTTGAAAAAATACATTTTCAATTAACATATCCAACGTTAAAGCACACACTTTCAGAATGTTGAATGAAAGCCTTGAGACATCTCTACTTGAATTTGTCTGTATACCTCAGATGGTCTAATACACTATTTGTTGATGTGTAAGATCTTAAATTATTCTCTTAACCAGGAAAAAAAAAAGGACATTGTATTGTGTGTTTGCAAATGTCAGCTTTTGAAATAACAGGCCCATATTTCTGAGTTTCAGCTTGTTTTTCACTCCACTTTGAGAACTAGGAAAGGATCGTGCTTCAAGATTTATAACAGCAGCTGTGTGAGTTACAAAGACACGGGGGTGTCACTTGGAGTGCATGAAGACCATATCTTTGCCTCAACTTTTGCCTTCAACCCAGCTGAGCATACTTAATGTTTCTGAAGACTGGACATTGTGGTTGATGTCAGGCATAGAAAGTGTCAAGCAAAAACCTATCTCAGAAACTTATGAGCAGATATATCACTCAGCGTGAATAAATTGAAAAGAGTACAATGTTCATGGCAAACTGATAATGCAACTGGTTTTTAATGGAAATTTCAAATACATAAATCACATAATACCACAGAAATATAATTTGATAACCCCATGACTCCATCTGGAAGGAGTCATTATACTACTTTCTCATATTTTCTTTTTTTTTTTTTCCTTCCCCAAAAGAGCAATACCAAATAATTTTTACACCATTCTTACACCAGGAGAAACAAAAAGAGCATTTATTGTGTCCTCCCATTTGGCAAAACGTCTGGTGTAATTTCAGGTGCTTCATGAGACTGCATATTCATGAAGACTTACAATTTTCAGCATTTGTATCCCATCCTAGAAATACTTTCCAATGTATTCCATAAAACACTTTTTTTTTTTTCCCTGCAATGCATTCAGTTTTCTCTTACATCTTCTAGGGCCACATCATATTGTAAAAGAAAAGTTATTTGAAATCAAGAATGAGTCAATTTTTAGTGAGTATCTAAAAGCATTAAAGCAAAGAACCACTATAGCAAAGTAAAACATGAGTGGATGGTAAAAAACACAACAGTTTTGTTCTGGGGTCTGGACCAGCAGGTACAATGCAATAAAGGCAGAATAAATGCAATAAAGAGCAATGCAAGAGAAAAGAGTAAAGGGTACAATGTCCATATTCATGGCTGATGTGAAAGGAAATAGGCCTAGAAGGAAATGAAGAGTAAGCCTGGTCATCCCTTATGGTAGTACAGACAAGTTTGCTTTCTATTATCCAGTTGATTTTGGGAATCAATGAGAATGTCCCCATAAACACAGAAATCAGCCCTGGCTTATGTGACTTCCCAGTTCCATTAATGTTAATGAAGTAAACACAGCAATTGGACATAGACATTTTTGTTGTATTAACCATTTGTTTTTTTTTAAAAATAGTTTCATACTAGAGAATAGCAAATGTCATGCAGTAATTGATTCAGCAAATGCAGCCCTTTATCCTTTGAGTAGCATAAAACCATTATTGATTTTCTTAATTCTATAACAATTACTTTCACAACGATGTCTACCAACACTTGATTTATAATTTATCAACAAAGAAACAAGAAGGTTTCAAATTTGTGCTACATTGGTTAGATTGATGCAAACCACATGGTAATGTTATGATTTACTTATTAGATTACTGACTCTTACAGCAAGGTCTCTCAAGAAACACACCAGTATTTCTACTGGTGAATTACAACAATTTTCCACCATAATTCAGTGAACTTAGAGTTTATTTGTCCCATGAAAGTTTCTTCCAGTAAGTGTCTAGACAGTTTCAGAAAAGCACAAGAAAAGTAGAGGGAGTGGAAACAGCTAACCAGCACTTGGCTCTTTACTTCGGGGAGTCCTTCAGAAATACTTTTTGCCTGTAATCAGAGCTGCCAATGCTCATGTTTCCATCCAGATTTATAAAACCCTTCCTGCAAACACCACAGATTTTGCAGTCAAATGCATACCCAGGAAAATCCTCTTTCATTTGAAATCAAAGTTCTGTTCGGCAAACTGAAGTGTGAGACCAGAAAACAAACAAAAGTAAGACAAACTGAAGTCTCCAGTGTGGAGGGGTAAAGGTGTTGCACTTGTGCAAGATTGTAGTGTCACAGCTGTGATTGAGATAATCACATCAAAAGAATGTAAGCAGAGCATAGAACCGGATGCAGCTACAGTAGAAGCAGGAATCGACTAAAAACTCCACTTATTATATTAATGTGACTCACTAAAAACCGTTGAATTGCAAAAAATGAGACATTTTTGAGAAATTGAGAAAACCACAAGATAATGGGAAAAAGGAATAAAATGTACAAGATGAACAAACTGCATGGATTTATGAGAACAAAGAAACCTTTTACCAAAAGTTAGATGAGCAAGCTAAAGTAGCTTACAGTCATCCTCAAGAACTGGCACTCAAAAAGCAAAAGCTTTCAGGTTTTCTATATCTTGGACATAAGAAACACACTCTTTACTCAAGAAATAATTACTTGAAACACAAATGTGTTTGTCTTTTGTATAAGCTGTGCCTGTTTTCTCGTGTAACTATTTCCTGAACCAAGTCTTCTCTGTTCCATTTTCTTCATTCTTAAATAAAATCCATATTTATGTCTGACTTGTAATAGGGTATCCAAGAGCAGGATCAGAGATTGATATGCTATTTGGATTGGTTTCCTACCTTAGGCTGTAAACTTCAAATCATCAATATTGTTGTAAAGATCTTCCACATTTGCACTTTCTTTAGGAGTTAAAATACTTGCCAAGTAAGACTGTGGACTGCCATATGCCTGATCTCCTATGAGTCCTCTTCACTGTGCTGGCTTCCAGGACATAAATGAACATTACATATTGACATGTACAAATTCAGTACATTCTTCATAGTATGAAAACTCTTCCTGCACACTTTGGCCCAGATTTCAGCTCTCAGTTAACTGGTGCAGCTTGTCTTATGTGTTTTAAATTCTTCAGGGGACAAAGTGACCATTCCAAGATGAATCAGTCCCAGCCTATTTCAGTTCAGCTGCAGCCCACAGGAAGGCGGCTATTCTAGAATGAAGTATTCCTAAGTGATACTAATCCACTAGCTAAGAAAAATAGGATTGAAATGTTTTCTTTGCATTATATACAAGTACTACACAAGTAACCAAATTCAGATTAATGTCTTTGCTACTTTGAGAGGCCTTTGAGAAATTTTAGGGAACATTGAGTTGGAAGGGATTCCACAGGAATCCTTAAGTCCAAACCTTAGCCCTGCACAGAACCATCCTCAAGAGTCACAGGGCCCCCCAAATATCAAGAGACATTAACCTAACCTATGTGGAGATACTCCTTGCTGTTTCCACAAATAAATGGTGGTAGCCAAGTCATTTTAACAGACACCAAAAGATGAAATGACTAGGACAATAACTTTAGGATAGAAAAACATAACATTACTTAAGGCCCTCAACCTTCACCAATTGGCCTTTCTGTCTTTTAAACTAAAAAAAAA